>JABEVN020002121.1:0-22482 GCA_013146195.2 Codonopsis lanceolata
TAGTGTAGCGAGAGTTCGTTGTTACACACGCAAGATGTCATAGATGATAGTGGTGGTTCTTTATTACGTCAGTGTTGAAGGCGTTCATATATATATATATATATATATATATATATATATATATATATAAAAAAAATGAGGTTAAAATTTAAATGTTAAAGTTCAAAGACCCGACCTCATTTAAGTTGATCAATCTTGACCATTCCACGTTTCAAAAAAGAATGAATTCTCTTAATGGAGAAACAATTTTTTTATTTCTAAATTTTGAGGAAAAATAAGAAACGTTTCTAGTTTTTTAGAAATATAAATGATTGTCAAACGTATTTCTATTTCTATATAAAAAATAGAAATATAAACAAAAATATTAAAAACGAAATGGTTACCAAACAAATCCAAATATTTCCTTTTCTAACTTTCTTCATTTTGTTGTTTTAAACCTACTAATGCATCACATCTATTCATCTCACCGATATCACACATTATTTCTACTACAGTTAGCTTTTTCACGTCTGTTGCATTCATTTTGTTACTGACTCAAAGCCAATTTTTTTTAAAAAAATAACTCATATAAATGGTATTTCTACTACATATATATTATTCTACAACATTTAATTTTTTCTTGTGGTCAAATAATTAAGTGCAAATTTGTGGGAATCCAAGTATGGTCAAACAATTGTGCAATTAATTTTTAGGAAGATTAGTATTCCCTCCATCCCGAAATTATTATTCTAATTTGTGTGCGTGTTTCAATAGTGTCATTAATAATAGGAGAAAAAGGAGTAATTTTTAGTTGTTAAATTTCATTAATTAATTCATCTATTTGACTAACACATAAAAAAAGTATTTAAAAAATATTTAAGTTTATTATCTAGGTCAACACTTAAGGTTCAATTTGTCAAAAATTAAGCGACGGATAAGTCTTTAAGAAAGAAATTGGAACGTTTGCAATGCCAAAATGGTCTCTCTCTCTCTCTCTCTCTCTCTCTCTCATTGTAACAACATTAATAACACATTAAATGTCATAGGGGAAAGGTGTCACAACATGAGATCGAAAGTCTAAACTATGCCAACCCACACATTCATGGGTGTTATATTTTTCCAATATTAGTAGGTGATATGTCCACATATTGAGCTACACATTTTCGTAATCTTAATCTTGTGGATGAAAGATTTAGGTATTATGTCAATAAGCACACACCTTAAATTCTTACTTATGTCAAGACTCATTTTATCGTAGGGTGATATAAGATTCATGAGACGAATTCCACACTTTGTTTTCCAATATCATTTTGTTACGAGTATTATGAATGACTAGCAGAGCTGTTATAATTGAGCCCAGTCCATAAGAACGGTCCGCCCACCTGATTTTTACGGATTGCACTTGACCCGGACCGACTAGTCCGACCCAGTTGACAAATAATAATAATAATAATATCAATTAAACTACAGTATTTACAAAGTCCAGCAATATAATAGGCCAGAACTTCCATTTTTCCAAAACAGTTTGAATGGTAACCAAGAAACTCTTATTGTTGCTTTGTATTTCTTCCTCAACATACCAAGAGTAACTGTTCATTGATAACGGCAAAGCAAATACACCAACAATAAGTAATACTTGATAAGTTTGACACCATGTAAGCTAATCGTTATGGTAACATGATACTAAAATAAAAGAAATATGAACAATATACCTCAAAGATGTCATGACTTCACCGATTTGTTAGAACATTTATTTACATAAGACGTATACACACAATCAAGCACAAGATTATGTTTGTCACATAAGCATAATGAATGCAAATTGAAGACATATCAGAACCAATTGACATCATTAGAATAAAATAATTGAATTCGATCAACTGTAATGCGGAACGAGAGTCTTCAATTCAAGTGGGTATAGATTTTCACCCCATTATCTATCTCACATACAATAGAATGTGTGTATTTTGTGGAGACAACTGCTAGGGTAAAAGAACGTTAGAAACCCTAATCGCTAAAAGACTTTAAATAGATATGAGGTGGAACCAAACCCTAAAGTGTAATCAATCTCCCACCGTCCATCAAGGTGTAGAGATTTATTGGGCCTATTAAGATTTAATATACTTTAAGCATATTAGATGACTAAATTATATAAGTTCATAATGTTATTTGGCTAATATAATTAATTAAGGTTTGTAAATAATAGTTAGTTTATTATAAGTTAACCCATAGGTCACAAAACATGGGCTAGACCCCGTCGGGTCTAACATTCTCCCACTTGACCAAGGTCATACTTAGAATAACCTCATAAGTGTGGTTTAATAAGAACGAACTACCATCTCTTAAGTTAGGTCATATTTTACAAAATACTATAATCAAATCGAAAGTTGTATATGTGTCCATTATTGTCAAACAACCATCTTTCGGTTATAATCACAATATCCTAATAAAACATGACAGTCAAATACCTTAATAACATGAACAAATATCTAATGGTTTCATAAAAATAACGATACAACCATGTTCATGAGGTTCAACTTAAGTGTTAGTTTCATAAACCTCAAATGTGCACTATAAACAAGAAGTAACTAATCGTTAGTCATGATGTCCAAAATCAAGAAAACATAAAGTGATCACTTACAAAGTAGTCTTTATAGTCGTAATCCATTATCTAAAAGGAAAAACATTCTACCAAACCCATGCTAGCAACATGTTTTCGAAAGAGATTGGGTGGTAAGCCTTTCGTCATGAGATCCGTTAGCATAGCGGATGTACTAATGTGCTGAATAGATACTACTTGATCATGGACTCTTTCCCTCACAACAAGATACTTGATATCGATGTGTTTTATAGCACCGCTTGACTTGTTGTTTTTGGAAAAGAAAACAACAGCTTGATTATCACAATATATCGAAAGTGGTCTAGATATGGTATCAACCACTCTAATTCCTGTAATGAAATTCTTCAACCAAACACCGTGACAAGTAGCCTCATTACATGCTACTGAACTCTTCCTCCATAGTGGAAGAAGCCATTAATGATTGCTTGACACTCTTCCATGAAACTAGTCCTCCAACAAGCATGAATATGTAACCTGACGTGGATTTCTTGGTATCGATGCATCTAGCATAATCAGAATCAAAATAGCCAATAACCTTAAGGCTATTTGTTTTTCTATAGATAAACATAATGTCTTTGGTACCTTGTAAGTAACACATTACTTTCTTGGTTACTTTCCAGTGACCCATTCCTAGATTTATCTGATAACGT
The DNA here is from genome assembly GCA_013146195.2 of Codonopsis lanceolata. Classification (NCBI taxonomy): domain Eukaryota; kingdom Viridiplantae; phylum Streptophyta; class Magnoliopsida; order Asterales; family Campanulaceae; genus Codonopsis; species Codonopsis lanceolata. The sequence continues at coordinate 3,250 of JABEVN020002121.1, forward strand.
CCAAGCATACCAGCTGTGTATGCTAAATCTGGCGAATACAAACTTAAGCATACATTATACTCCCAACTGCAGAAGCATAGGGAATGTGATCCATTGCATCAAGCTCAAGTTGGTTCCTAGGACATTGTAGGAGACTGAATTTGTCACCCTTAACAACAATGGCAACACTGGGAGAACAAGCATCCATGTTGAACTTTTTGAGTGCCTTTTCAATATAAGCCTTTTTAGATAAGCCCAAAATACCCCGAGACCTATCACGGTGAATCTCAATGCCTAAGACATAAAAGGCTTCACCAAGATCTTTCATTTTTTGAAAGAAATGATTTGGTCTCATGCAACATGTCTTTATCACTACTTGCAAGTAAAATATCATCAACATACAGGACTAAGAAAATAAATTTGTTTCCACTAACCTTTAGGTATATACATTGATCCACAACATTCTCAATAAATTCGAATTTACTAATCACATCATGAAATTTCAAATACCATTGTCTTGAGGCTTGTTTAAGACCATAAATAGATTTCATTAACTCACATACCATGTGTTCCTTGCCCTCAACCTTAAAACCTTGAGGTTGTCTCATAAAGACTTTAGGAAACAAGTCACCGAAGGAATACAATTTTAACGATGTTCGTTTACTTGGTAAGCTTCGGGTTACCCGTAAACTCCATTGTTGAGAGGCTCTATAGACACCCCAATTTCGTACCTCTGGTATGTAACATGATATGAGATATCAAGACCCGTTAAAACATTAACAAATGTCAAGTTATAGGGTGAAAAGTGCAAAAGAAAAAGCATGATGCATAAATAGTGAAATGTCAGAGGGCCAAAGTGTCAAGCCGATGAAGCACAAAATGATAAAACTTAACGACGAAGGAAGCCTTCTCCTTGCCTATAAATAGAAGGCCCCGACTTTAGTGAATGAGGACAGTGAAGACAGTTCACACACAGTTCACACACCGCGATCACGTAGTTAAAAATCTTCCGCAGTGAGTTCTGAGAGAATGCCTTGAGAGTTTTCCTCCTCTAGCCTCGAAGCTCCGCCAAATCTCCCCCAAACACAAAACCAACTGGTCAAAGTGAAACCTAGTTACCTTGCTAGGATTCCACCCAATTCCTCCGGTCCAAAAATCCCAAAGCAAGCAGTTGCTCTGCCCGAATCCAGACACCAAAACAACAAAAAACAAGCAGTTGCTCTGCCCAAATTCCACCAGCAACAAGCAAACAATAGCAAAAAAACAAGCAGTTGCTTCGCCCGGTTCCCGAGGCCTGAAAGCAACTTTCGGAAGCAATCATTTTGCCCGAATCCCCGCAACAGCAAAAGCAACAAAAAAGACTCCCTCTCCCTGAAGGACAGAGCAGACACACCCCACGCTTCAAGAGGTAAGCCCTTTAAAAACTTTTATATAAAAGTGCTATTTCAAGCAATAAAAATGTAAGCAATATAAGCAGTTGTGCTGTCCGAGGTTCTATATAAAATAGCACTGAAAAGAGCCATTATTATGGCCAAATATTTTTAAATGTATTTGTAACTCCCGAAAGGAGGCTGCAGCAAGTATTGTAATAATATGTGTACATATATATTTTATTTAAATACTTTATTTCATCTGTTAAATAAATATAATAAACGCATATTTTAGCCAAAAAACTATTTTGAGACCGAAAAGGCGAGTTAAGTGCCTAACACCTTCCCACCTCGTAACTTAGCCTCCGAACCATTTACAAATCTGGTTACATTTAGTTTTTCTTTATTTATCCTTAAAATAAAAATGACGACTCTCCTTTATCATTTTGAGTCCACAATGAGGCCGGACGTATTCCACGCGCCTTAAAACGTTTTGATTTTGTTTTTCCTTTAAGGGGGAAAATCAAACGTCGAAAACCGGGGCACTCACACATATATAAGTACATCTGCACCCTACACTACTTCCTATTTATTTTCCTTAGATCCCAGTCGAGCGAGACATTGAGCAGTCATTGGAGAGCTAGTGTAGGCTTATACTTTTGGGTAGCTTCCATAATTATTTTTGTTAGTTCTTTTGAGTTGTACAGAAAGACTTTTCGTCTTCTTTTTGTTGTATTTGGGGAGGTTTTGTAAAACATTTTGAGCCCTTGTAACTCTGTGTAATAATACATTTTTTGAGAAATTGCTTTAAGTAATTGTTATTCAGTTTTAAGTGCGTTTGTTGGTTGGTTGGATCGCGTCCCCAGCCGGTGTCCATGTGGGCATGTTTGGGGCATGACAAATTAAGGCTAAACAAGTAAATTTTTCATAGACTAATCAATTCCATTAATAATTAATAATTTTGATCCATCGACTTGTACATATTTTAATGCTACGTCTTACATTTTGGATTTCATTCATTTTGTCTCATATGTCGATTTTTTTTATCAAATACCCCCTCACACCATTATCGTTACAAATGTCGTCAAATATTTTTTATTATGACAAAAATACCCTTATTAAGTCGAGAGACCAAAGCTTTATTTGAATTTGAAGCATAATATAGTTTTACTTTTTTAAATATGTTTGGGAAAGACATTATTAGGCGTTTTGAAAAAATGAAACTATAATAATGGATTTGTTGGTAAGTATCAAGATACTAAGCACATATGTTGTGTGTTTAGTAATTACCTGTGAATGAGCTAAGAGAAATGAGTTAAAAAGGTGTTGTAATGTCAAGAAGATGAAGAAAAAAAAGAGAACTCAGTTGATGAATCTGTGTGCTTTGTTAGAGAAGAAAACTAAAATATACGGTTTACTCATTTGAATTTTTGGAATCAGCCTTAAAAACTATTCCTTCAGTCCCGGATAAATATTCCTCATTGACAAAGCACATAGATTAAGAAACACAATTAATGTTGTGCTATAAAATGTGTTGAATCGATAATACCCATCTCTTTCTCATTATTTTTTTAATTTTTGGATAAAAGTGGTTAGGAGTAACATTATTTGAGTCGCATTTATTCTAAATAAATGAGTTTATAGGGTATGTCGTGTTATATTAAATGAAGCTTTAATGGTATATTAGGAAGAATGATGGAGCATTAACTATCAAAAAAAAATTAGGAACATTATTTGGGACATTCAACAATAGGAAGTAGGAACATTTATCCGGGACAGAGGGAGTATCATATTTGTTCGTCTTACAAACAAAACCACTATCACTAACCATAAATAATTGGGTTCCATACCCTAAACCTATCATAATATTTTACTCATTTCCATAACTAGGTTCCAAACCCGTCACCTCTTTTGGCATTCACTTGCTTACTCCTTTCCATATATAGGACCTACGGTGGTTACATGTAAGAGTCTCTCTATTCCCCTCCCTTCGCTATCAATTTTTTTCTTCGTAAAACCATATTCTATCCTTGCTTAGTGATCTGACACCGAAAGAGGATAGCTAGCAACTAATTAGAGAGCGATGTTCGAGGAAAAAGTTAGACTAAATGGAAGCTAAAAAGATTATATTTCTCCACTTAAGCAAGGCGATGTAAACATGTTTCTTAATGGTTGTAATGGCGGTGGCGGCAACTGTGGTGATGGTGGTGGTGGTTAGGGGCGATGGTGGCGGCGATCATATGGATGATAGTGGTGACGTTAATTATAGGGATGCCAATGGTGGTTTAGGTGAAATACGGTGTTGCTAGATTTTCAAATATTCATATGAGTTTCAGTTTTAGTTTTTCAAATTTGAAAATTCAAAACAATGAACTTGGGTTTGTAAATAGTGACATTTAAGCTTATGGTGATGGTGGGTCTATAAATAATAGATTTTGCAAATGAGTTACTTTGAAGGAAGGAGTAAGAAATTAGAAAATAAAACAAAATAAAATCAAAAATTAATTTTAGTTATTTTACTTCAGGGGCAAAGTGAGATTTGGTTATAATGTTATCATTTAATTTACCATTTGGTATTATATATATATATATATATATATATATATATATATATATGTGTGTGTGTGTGTGTGTGTGTGTGTGTTTATAATTATAAAACAATATATAATTGTTTCAATAGTCCAAAAATAATTATACTTTGGCTCATATTTAAATTTAAAGTTAAAAAGTGCATTACTCCAAAAAATGAAATTTATAATTCATTTTTTTTGTCTTTCACTTTCTTCCATCTACCCCACCATCATTACCATCACCACCACTATCACCTCAAATTTCACCATTAACCTAAAAGTTACTTTTTGATTTTATTTTATAATTTCTTACTCCTTTCTTCAAAGTAACAAATTTGCAAAATCCATCATTAATAGAGTCACCACCATCATAACCTTAAATTTCACCATTACAAACTCAGGCTCATTGTTTTGAATTTTCAAATTTGAAAAATTGAAACCGAAACTCATATGAATATTAGAAAATTTGATGATTTGAAAATTTAACAATACCGTATTTCACCTAAATCACCATTGATATCCCTATAATTTCCGCCACCACTGTCATCCCTACGATCGCCGCCACCACCACCATCACTGCAGTCATCACCACCGCCATATCCACCATTAAGAAAAATGTTCACCTCACATTGTTCGAATGGAGAAATAAAATATTTTTAGTTTACGTTTAGTCGAACTTTTTTCCTTGAACGTCTCTCTCTTAGTTGCTAGCTATCCTCTTTCCGCGTTAGATCACTAAGCAAGGAGAGAATCTGGTTTTAGGATGAGACTACTTGAAAGGATGTCGATATGTAGATAGGTGATAGCTTCTTTCAATTAAAAGAAAGTTGTGGTAGAAGAAAAGAAATTTGATAGCCAAGGGAAGGGAATAAAGAGATTCTTACATGTAACCACCGTAGGTCCTATATATGAAAAGGAGTAAGCAAGTGAATACCAAAAGAGGTAAGAAGTTTGGAACCCAGTTAATGAAAGAAGTAAAATATTATGATGAGTTTAGGGTATGGAACCGAGTTATTTGTGGTTAGTAACAGTGGTTTTGTTTGTTAACTTAGGGACCAATATGATACTCCTTCTATTCCGGTTAAATGTTCACTTTCTATTTTGGGATATCCCAACTAATGTTCCTAAAATCTTTTTGATAGTAAATACTCTACCATTTCCTAATGGTATACTTGAGCATTTTGTATACCAAAATATGGGTATACGTAGCTGAAGCTCAACTCATTTTAGTGCCAGACCACAAATCTTTGAGACCCACAAAATGAAAGTATGTCTAACCAATGAGAGTATGTCACATCTATAAGTACTTAATGAAATGATCATAGATTTTTGGTGCAATATACCTTTACAGCCTTTTAGTGAACAACATGGCATTGTCTTTTTCCTATATACCTTGCCTATTTAATATCAACATGGCATACCTTAGAAACTCAATTATTTAGAATAGTGAAACTCAATTAATGCTCATCCTAACCACCTTTATCCAAAAACAAAAAAAAAAAATTAATGAGAAAGAGATGAGTATTATCGTCTTAACACATTTTTGTAGCATGTCATCATTTGGTTTTTTAATCTCTGTGCTTTGTCAATGAGGAATATTTATCCGAGACAGAGAGAGTAGTTTTTAAGGCTGCTTCTAAAATTCAAATGAGTAGACTGTAGATTTTTCTATTTTTTCTTCATCTTCTTGACATTATATCACATTTTAAAACCAATTTATCTTAGCTTATTCACGGGTAATTACTAAACACGTTACACATATACATTGTATATCGATACTTAATTACCAACAAATATATTATTATAGTTACAATTTCTCATAAACACCTAATAATGTATTTCCCAAACATATTTTAAAAAGTAAAATCATATATGTTTTAGATTCAAATAAAGTTTTAGTCTCTCGACTTAATAAGAGTAGGTGGGGAATCAGATAAAAAAATCGACATATGAGACGAAATGAATAAAATTCTAAAATGTAGGACATAGCATTAAAATAGGTGAAAGCTGAGGGATTAAATTATTATTTAATTATGCATGAAATTGTTTATTTATGATAAATTTACTTGTTTGAACACATAAAAACATACTCTCTCCGTTCCTAAATAATTTCCCCCATTTTCTTTTTTGTTCGTTCTAAAATAATTGTCTTCTTTCAAAACTTTCTTTTTTAAGAAAACACTTCTTTGGTGTGATGGGTAAAAATGATGATTAAAGCCATTATTCAAGAGCATTAAAGGAGCCACATTTACTACTTACTTTATTTATAATACACATTTAAGGGCAATTAATTTTTCTTGTGTCGATTCAAAAGCATTATTTAAAGCGGCGATACAAGGGATATTTATAATATATTTCTAATAGTGTCTACCCAAATTAATTTTTTCTAACAAATCTTAAACCTTTATAAAAATGTAAAATCATATTAATTTTTTTATTAAAATAAATTTTTGGACGACACCATAGCTTGAGTGGGGACAACATCAGTTCCGAACTTGTGAAAGCCATCGAGGAGTCGAGAGTGTCGATCGTCGTTTTTTCAAGGAACTACGCGGCTTCGAAATGGTGTCTAGACGAACTAGTGAAGATAATGGAGTGCAGGATGGATCTTAAGCAGATTGTTCTTCCTATATTTTACGATGTTGATCCATCGCAGGTCAGAGTACAGAGTGGGTTTTATTCGGAAGCGTTTGTCGAACATGAAAAAGGAGTCGCAGAAGGGAGGCTATCAATGGAGAGGATGGAGAGATGGAGAGTAGCTCTAAAAGAGGCTGCCGATTTGTCTGGTTATCATTTACAACATGGGTAATCATTTTCTCTCTTTTCCTTAATTTGCCATTTTAAAAGTCAAATTAGGACAACATCAAAATTCAAATTAGTGTTATCATAATATTATGTTTTTCTTTCGACATTTTTAAAAGAGTGTCTTGATTCAATACTCAATATCAAGAAAATTATTATTGACTCTAATATAAATATTATGATTACTAGGTTATTACCCATGCGATTGCACGGCTGACTTAGTAATGTTCATGAAACTTAATTTAGTAGATAAAATTTACAAACTATTTGAATGAATTAACAATAGCAAGATGCCCACATAATTAATAGATAAATAAAAACGTGAGATCACATTGAATCATCAAGCCGAAAATTTATGCGAATTTTATAGATTTAATTTGCAAGTTATTTCGTAGTGGTTGTTTGTGGTATTGGTGGAACACGTTTAATCAAATTGGATAAAATCTATTTTAAATAGACCGAGTTTTGGTAAAATAATGAAAATTTAAAAACTTCTAACATGACAATTGAAGAGTCCTAATGAAATTAAATTTGTCTAAATCAAATGTGATAAAATCTATCGGGTACAAACTGATTTTGTAAACAAAAAATGGTAAATAAAAAAAACTTTTACCATGAGAATTGATGAGTAATAATCAAGTGAAACACGTTGAAATCAAATGTGATAAAATCTATCCGCAAATAAAAAATTTTTACCATGAAAATTTGGAATATTAATCAAGTGAAACACGTTAAAAATCAAAGGTGATAAAATCTATTTGATGTTAACTGATTTTGACAACAAAAAATGGTAAAAAATTTTTGTTTATCCCATAAACTAAGTGTGATAAAATTTATCCTAAACTAACGGTAAACTTTTATCAATAATTTCTTATTTATACCATAAACTAATCAATTTTGGCAAAAAAAAAAGAACTTTTTTTTACAATTCATAGAAAGTGACATCTGGAAATATAAAATTCCTTTAAAAAATTAAGCATTTAACTGAAAGCCGCCAAGTGGCACTAGTGACTTCTATTTTAGTTATAATTAATAGATGTGTGTTTTTTAAAGATACCAGTAAGGTTCAAGTGCGTTGCATTTTATGAACGCACTTGATGTTAATGATTTTTTAAAATGATTTGCTGATCTCTTCACTTTTCTGCTTACTTTTAATTATTAGTTTTTTTTTGTATTTTAATCTTTATAGTTTTTTAGACTTATAAATAAATTATGTTGTTGTGTGATTTTTCGATACTTCGTTTTTCTGTCATTTATAATATATGTTTTTAGTTATTATATAGAAACTTATCATACATATTTGTATTTTTATTTGTTATTTTTAAATTTTTTTTTTAATATGAAAAATGAATTCATTTCCTTTTATCGGTGTATAAATAGAAAACAATTCAAACTTACTATTTTAGATAAACACATTGTTGTTAAAGACTTTGTTTATGTCATTTCTAGAATGTATTACTTTCTTTAGAAAACAATAAGGCAAAACACACAAATGGGTCACCAAACTTTACCCCTTTTTGCAATTCGGTCATCGAAAGTTTGAAATATCTATTTTGGCCACCCAATTTTAGTCTAGTTGCAAGCGAGCCCATTTGTTGGATGGTCGTTAGATTTAGCCGTTAAGTCATGTTAAAAATCTATTTTACCCCTATAAATATCAATGGAAGAACAATTATATTTAAAAAGGGGTCAAACTCAGAATAATTTGGGGTGTTTGGGGTGTTACATCTCTCTCTTCTCTCTCTCTTTCGCACAAACACACAGACTGCTCTCCATCTCGCCTCTCGCTTTCTCTCTTTCAAATCCCACCAAAGACAATATGCATATTCACAGAAGCATAACGCACCCAACTTAACCCAACATGAATACTCCCAATAACACCCACCAGCAATCAAATCTCAAAATATCACCAATTTATATGGGCATAACCAGAGTATACCATCAACAGATTTTCAGTAAAATTTCAGCGGCAATATTCTCAAATCATTCAATCAGAAAAAATGAAACAATCTTAATTGAGATTGAAGAGAGGGAGATTCCAATTTCCAGCTTCAAATGTGATGCTTTGACTGAAACTGGAGCGGAAATTGCAATAATTTTGTGGGAAGAAAAGTGTTCGACCAATTTCCTTTAAACCCACTGGAGCAGATAAAATCAGATGAAAACGGAGCTCGAAATTACAGGAGGTCCGAGTCGAAAACAGGAGCGGCGGCTGTGACATTTAACAATCATGGTTCGCGAATTTAGGACAGAAACGGTCTGGAGTAGGAGCGACGTCGGATAGGGTGGACATCTGCTTCATTTATGGAAGTGAGATTGAGTGAGAAAAGAGAAATCGCCGCTATTCGGGACAATTGATGGAGGCACGAGATTGGAGAAGATGGGAGGACTTGAACAGTGGCGTGAGAGGATGGTGATGATGATTGGAGATGATGGCGATAGGTGGTGAAGCCGAAGGAGGCCCGCTTTGACCGGGCGAAAGCGGTCGGTGACTTCGATGGAGCTTTGGGCGTGGAGCAAATTGGCGATGGCGACGGGGAGAGGAGATGGCGGGGTTGGTTGGGCCGGAGAAGATGACGTCGGATTCAAAAGAGAAGGGGGACGTCGGCTGCAGTTGTGGAAGTGATTGGGGCAAGCAGGTCTAGGGTTGTGTAAGAACAGGATGGAGCAGAGACGGCCTAGAGAAAATAGGGGGGGTTGGACAGCTGGGTTTCTTCCGGCATATTTGATAATGAGCGGTTGAGAGAAAGCGAGAGGGCAGCGATAGAGGAACAGATCTGTGTGTTTGTGTGAGAGAAAGAGAGAGAGACGAAGATGAAGATCAGAACACCCCAAATTCTATTATTTACAATTTGACCCCTTTTTAAATATAATTGTTCCTCCATTGATATTTACAGGGGTAAAATAGATATTTGACATGACTTAACGGCTAAATCTAACGGCCATCCAAAAAATGGGTTCGCTTGCAACTAGACTAAAGTTGGGTGGCCAAAATAGATATTTCAAACTTTTGGTGACTGAATTGCAAAAATGGGTAAAGTTGGATGGCCCATTTGTGTGTTTTGCCAAACAATAAATTGTGTTATAGAAATCAAACTCACAACCCCAAAGTATGTACTTGCACTCTAAAATACAAAATTTCCCAAAAGTATCTATAAACTCTCACTTTACCACCCAACCTAAGTTTTGTGTCATTTTCATATCTCATTTTATAACTTTTTTTTCTAGTTTGCCTCTAGCCACTGCGAATGCTACCAATCTGACATTAAGGTGCACATGGTATTTCACGTGTAAAGCAATTTGGTCATTTTTTTGGCAATTCTTTGTCTGTTTTTATTATCCAAAGAGAAACTTCATTTTTTTTATTATTTGACAATGCTTTCTATGTTTCTTTTCCAACAATGACCTATTTAAATTTTAAATGAGATAAACCTCAAGAGTGTACAAATCTTTTATTCAAGTTTTTATATAGAAAAATAAATAAAAAATAGTGCAGAATCATATCAGAGATTAGAGAGATAGAACTCAAGATCAGATAATCACACTTAAGTGTCAAGGCCGCCATGGATAAGAATCCACAAAAAAATAAACCCATCACAGCCGCTAATATTAAATGACCAAACCACAATTCATTTCTCCCTTTCTCTCTTGTATAACACAATGCATATGCATACACCTTGAATTTCAAAACCCATATTTGAATTCATCACAGATGTATACGACAACGATGAGGCACGTCATGGTTCAATCCGTCTTCAATGTCCCTAGCTTAAACTCCAACAAATTTCTCCTTGGCACCGTTGATACGGTTTATGGTTTGATTAGAGAAAATTCTCGATCTTCAACATTATTCGCTACCATTTCTATCACTACGATTACCACACGTGACATCCCAATCACCAAATTTGATATGGAATATGAAAATGCTACAAAATTACATTGAATGTCAAAGTGGATTTGGTGGATACCTTAGGGGCAATGTGTATTTTGGACTAATTTTGATGAGGCCAAAATATGATAAGCTTCCAAAATTACACACTAAATCTCACATTGCACCTCAACCTACGAAGTGTCTCACTTTCATACCTTATTTTTCTATTTGTCCCACTTTATCCCTCCCGTCTATAGGCGTTAAAAATAGTAACGTACGGAAAATGGTATGTGTATGTCACATAAAGATTATTTTTGTTATTTTGCTTGGGGTACAAATGAGATTTGATTATAACTTCATTATATAATTTACCATTTAGTATTTAAAATATGTTTTTAAATAAAAATAATAAATAATTGTTTCAATTATCCAAAAATAATTATATGGCCAATTACAATTTCCCTCAAAGTATTCACCAAATCGTATAATGCACCCCAACCTAAGGATGTACATTTTTTTTCTCATTTTTCACCCTACCCGTGATGAACGTTAGAATATTCACATTAAATAGCACGTGGTCTTCCATGTGCGGGGCAAAAATGTCATTTCTCTTATCTGGTTAAAAGGTAAATGTATTAAAAGTAAAAACTCTAATCTCACTCCCTCTCCTTCTCTCTTCTCTCGGTGCAAGTTTCTATTTCTTTCTCCACTATAATAGCTGCCATCTCAAGCACAAACCCTTCCTACTTCGGTCACACCTATCACATCTTTGGCGCTGTCTTCCTTCGATTCTAGCCAAACTCCATCTCCGATCTTCCTCATTCTTTCCCTTGCAAAAGTCGCGCCTAAAGTAGAAATATGAGGCTATAGTCTATACTTACTAAAAATCCTTGTAAAAATATGCGATTAACAAAAATCTCATAACCCTTATCGATGAATTCATCAGAAAGAGAGACAGACTTGAATGAAGAGAAATGGTAAAGAAATGATATCCTTACAACTAATTATACTACTTTCCTTACAACTAAACTTTGAAGAAGCGCAAAGTTATTTTAGACAAAGACATTTTTGCCCTTGAAGAATTAGTTGTAAGGAGTTATAAATTAGTTGTAAGGCTAGCAATGTTGTCATTATGATTTGTCTCATAATTAAATTTAGAATATATTTAATTTATTTTGTTATCCTTCAATTTCTTCCATCAACCCCATCATTCATAGACCCACCACCATTACCACCACTACCACCTCAAATAACACCATTAGCCCAAAAATCATTTTTTTGATTTTATCTTATTTATTTGTCTAATTCCTTACTCTTTTGTTCAATGTCCTATTCCACCTAAATAATCACCACTGTCATGCTTACAATCGCCCCCGCCACCACCCCTAACTACCACCACCAGCATCCATGCAATCGCCGCCACAACTATCACCGCCACAAAGAAACTCATTCACCTTACCTTATTAAAATGGAAAAATAAAATATCTTTAACTTCCGTTAAGTCAAACTACTTTCTTCAAACACCTCTCCTATAGATTCTAGCTTAATTTCTACACTAACAAAACGCACAGATTCGTTAACTAAGTTCTCTATTTTTCTTTATCTTCTTGACAATTATAGCACTTTTTTATTAACATGTTTCTCTTAGTTTATTCACACGTAATTACTAAGCACGCTACAGATTTGATTAATATCTCGATACTCAACAACAAATGTATTATTATAATTACAATTTTTCATATACCTTTAATAATGTCTTTCCCAACCTATGATGTCTCACTTTCATACACGATTTTTCTAGTTGTCCCACTTTGTCCTCTCTCGTCCATGAGCGTTAAAAATAGTGATGGAAAATCATGTATATGAAGATTATTTTGGTCATTATGATTGTGGCACAAAGTGAGATTTGATTATAATTTCATCATTTAGTTTGTCATTTGGTATTTAAAATATTTTTTCAAAGTTAAAAAAATAATTATGTCAATAATCCAAAATTAGTTATACTTTGTCTTATATTTAAATTAAAAGTTTGAAAATGCATTAGTCCAAAAAATTAAATTTAAATTTTATTTAATTAATTTTATATCCTTCACTTTCTTTCGTCAACCTCACCATTCATATACTCATCACCACCACCACTACCACTTCAAATTTCACCATTAGTTCAAAAGTTAATTTTTGATTTGATTTGATTTCTTTTTCTAATTCATGTCTCCTTCCTTCGAAGTAACCCATTTGAAAAACTCATCAATTATACACACCACCACGGCACCACCACAACCTTAAATTTCACTTCTTACAAAATCAAATTCAATTTTTTTGAATTTTCAAAATTTTAAATTGAAACTGAAACCCATATGGATATTTGAAAATTTGATGATTTAGAAATCTCACAACGATGTACTTCATCTAAACCACCACTGTCATCCCTACAATCATTGCTACCACCGCCCCTAACACCACCATCCCTGCGGTCGTCAGCACCGCCATCACCATCACCAAGAAACGCATTCACCTCGCATTGCTCAAATGGAGACACATAATCTCTTTAGCCTCTAATTAATCAGACTTCTTTCATTGAACGTCTCTCATTTCTTAGTTCCCATCCACTTTCGGTGTCAAAGTACTAAGCAAGGAGAGAATCTAATTTAGGATGAGACTACTTGAAAGAATGTCGATTGGTGACAGTCTCTTTCAATTAAAGGAGAGTTGCGGTAGAAGAAAGTCGATAGCCATGGAAGGGGGGGGGGGATAGAGAGATTCTCACACATAAGTACTTCGGGTTCTATGAAGAAGAAGCAAGCAAGTTAAGACAAAAAAATGTTAAAGGTTTGGAACCCAGTTATGAAAAGGAGTAAAATATTTTGAACACAGTTATTTGTGAGTACTAACTGTGGTTTTTTTGTAATATCTATAAGTTAAGATCAATATGATAGTTTTTAAGGCTGCTTGTAGTAGTCTAAAAATTCAAATAAGTAAATTGTAGATTTTAGCTTTATTTTGTAACAAAACACATACATTCATCAATTGGTTCCTCATTTTCTTCATCTTATTGACATTATGACACATTTTCTTAACTCATTTCTCTTAGCTTATTCAACGGTAATAACTAAACACACTACATATTTTCTCAATATCTCGATACTCACCAACAAATCTATTATTGTAGTAACGATTTTTCATATACATCTATAATGTCTTTACTGAACATATTTAAGAAAGTAAAATCATATTAATTTTTAGTTTCAAATAAAGTTTTAGTCTATCAACTGAGTTAGGGTATTTTTGTCATTTTAGAAAATATTGGATACATTTTTAACGATAATGGTCAGAGGGGGAAAATGATAAGAAAATAAAAATACAAGACAAAATAAATACAATTCTAAATTGTAGGACCTAACTTTAAAATAGGTACAAGTCAAGAGATCAAATTATTATTTGATTATTAATGGAATTAATTAGTCTATGACAAATTTACTTGTTTGACCTTAATTAATGGTGAGTGATTTATTATATTTGAGGCTATTTTTGTCCAAACATTATTTTTGTTATGGTAAATTTATTTGTTTTGTCCTTAATTAAATGGTGGAGGATTTATTTGGTGAAGGTTTATTTTTGTCCATCTATTAATTTGAGAGTGGCGCCTATCAAGTAAAGTAAAAATCTAATCAACGGTGAAATAATATATTTAACTTTGAAAAGTTAGAAAGTGGATTTTTTTTAAAGGGTCTGAAAAGGAAAGTTGAATTCTTTTTAAGAACCGAGGGAGTAGCTTATAGAAAATTTTAATTATTAAAAAAATATTAAGACAATTATAATTTGATAAAGAGAGTTTTACCATTATAGTTGCTTAACCCGAGTGGTAAAATCCAGTTTATTCTCTTAGTGGTAGTAAAGCACCGCATTAGTTGTAGATCATCAATTTGTAGGTACTTGTTAAATTTATTTATTCTTTCTCACAGTTTGTATATTATGCAATCCTCCCTCTCTCATTTTTCAAGTAAAATTTAAAGCTTTGATAGAAATTCGTCTCTTAGTTTTGAAGATTCTTAATGTTTGGAATTTGATAGGGATGAGACAAAGCTCATTACTAAAGTTGTCGAGGATACTGTCAAGAGATTAGATAGGCCATATTTACATGTTGCTGACCATCTGGTTGGAATCGAGATTCGTAAGCAAAAACTCAAAGCATTGTTAAACTTGGGATCACATGATGTTCGCATAGTTGCAATTTGGGGTAATGGGGGAATAGGCAAGACGACAATTGCAAAAGCTGTATTCAACTGCATCCGTAATGAGTTTGATGGCAGCAGTTTTCTAGCCGACGTGAGTGAAACTTCAAAAGATTTCCTTGGGGTGGTTACATTACAGAAACAACTTCTATGTGATATCCTAATGACTGAAACTTACAATTTGGTTAACAAAGATCGTGGAATTGAGGTGATAAAACAAAAATTATGTCATCGGCGGGTTCTTCTTGTTCTTGATGATGTTGATAATGTCCAACAATTGAAGAACTTAGGCATAGACCGTCGTATGTTTTGTCCGGGAAGTAGAATCATCGTAACAACAAGAAATGAGTCATCCATATCATCTCTTCAAGTGGATTCAGTTTATTCTCCGGCGTATTTGGATGAAGGTGAGTCTCTTACACTTTTTAGTCGGAATGCCTTCAAAACAGATCATCCCGGAGATAGCTACTGGGAGCTATCAAAGGAAGTAGTGGCTTATGCTGGTGGGCTTCCACTAGCTCTTGAAGTGTTGGGTTCATTTATGTCTGGTAAAAGCAAAGGTGAATGGCAGAGTGCGTTAGAAAAATTGAAAATAATTCCTCACGATGATATTCATGGAAAGCTTAAAATAAGCTTTGACGCACTTGACGATAGAGATAAAGAGTTATTCTTAGATATTGCATTTTTCTTCATTGGAATTGACAAAAGATTCATGGTCAAAGTACTTGAAGACGACTCTGAGTGTTTTCCAGTTACTGGAATTGCAGAATTAACCCGGCGATGCCTTGTAAGAGTTGACTGGAATAATAGGTTAAGGATGCATGATTTAGTTAGAGGCATGGGTAGAGAAATTGTCCGCACAGAATCTTTGAAGGAGCCTGGGGAACGTAGCAGATTGTGGCATACGAAAGAAATACTTAAAATACTTACACATTGCACTGTAAGACTTTGACATATGCTTTAATTCTTCATTTACCTAGTATGGTGTTTGATACTCTGACTTTCATTATTACTCATTTTGCAATTTTGTATCTAACCAGGGAACAAAAGAAATTGAAGGAATTTGTTTAGGATTGCCCGCAGAAAACAGTGAGCATGTTAAGGCAGAGGCATTTGCAAACATGAGTAATCTGAGATTGCTTCATCTCAATCATCTCCAACACTTAAGTGGTACTTACATAACTACGTCCAAAAAGCTGAAATGGCTTTGCTGGCATGACTTCCCTTTCGCATATATATCTGCTAATTTATATATGGAAAATCTAGTTGCTATTGACTTGCAATATAGCAAACTAAAACAAATCTGGAAAGGACCTAAGGTACGACACTTTTTTCCTCATGTTCAAACTTTGTTATATCATGTTTGTCTTGGAGATGATTTTTTTTATTTTTGTTTCAGAGACTGGACAAATTGCGGTTCCTCAACCTAAGTCACTCGTATCATTTAATCAAAACTCCAGACTTTTCTGGATTGAAAAGCCTTGAGAGTTTGTTGCTTAATGATTGTACGAGCTTGGTGAAGGTGCACAACTCCATTGGATGTCTTGACAAACTCCTCATGTTGCATATGGCCAATTGCATAAACCTAAGTAAGGTCCCGTCCAGCCTCTTCATGCTGAAATCTCTTGAAAAACTAGATTTTTCAGGCTGCTCCAAACTTGGGGAGCTAGCAGAATCCAAAGTAGGATTTTCTATGTTTCGGCAACGGCTAACAAAACATCAAGAATACATACCAATCTCAATGGCCTCCGTACTTAGATTAAATTGCTTGCAGGAATTAAATCTAGCAAACTGCAACCTGGAGCATGTACCCGGTGCAATTACCAGTCTAGTTACATTAGATCTTATGGATCTATCTGGAAACAAATTTTGTAGCCTCCCCTCTAGCTTCAGCCATCTTTCTTGCCTCACAGAGCTCTATCTGGACGATTGTGTTCGTCTTAAATCACTTCCATATCTTCCGAACAGTCTATCACACCTAACGGCACACAATTGCATAGCTTTGGAAACTGCATCATCAGTTGACATAGTTCTAGATGTGGACCATATGAGTTGGGAACGTCGTTGGGAGTTTTTAAATTGCCCCAAATTGGACGGCCTTGGGAATGATTTCATGAGAAAATACCTTCGATACTTGATGATGTTTGTCCAGGTTGGTCTGTCCGCCCCCCTCCCCCCCTCTTTGTCAATGAGTCCCAATGTGGTGGTGAGGTACATAAACGACAGTTCACCATCAACCATTGGGTGTTTCATTGAAATTTACGATGCATTTGTTTTTCATTCAAACATTATATTATGATTAGTCTAACAAAGAAATTCATGATATCAAAATATGCAACAGGAAGGGCATAAACGTAACTGGTACGATTACCATGTCATTTTTCCAGGAAGGGAGCTTCCTAATGGGATTCAGTTTCAGGGTATTGGACTAAACAGATTGTCCTTTGTGGTGCCTCCACTTGCTGGTAACAAAATCATAGGTACTATTGTATCTGTGGTTGTTTCTTATGGGGAAATCGATGGGCTTGGTTTCAGAATAGAAAATAAAACCACAGGTGAGAGTGAGCGGTTATTGTCTTATTTTTTGATCCATGGAGAAAGATTTATTGCTGAAGACCATGTGTTGGTCAGCTGTAGTCGATTTGGAAGGCATCCCGTCCAAACAACTGAATTTATTAGGGAAGGTGATGAGGCAGACTTAATTGTATGGAGTGATGACGCGCCGAAGGTGAAAAGATTGGGGTTAAGTTTGATTTATGAGGATCTGGAGACTGGAATCAAACATTTTCCAATATGCTAATTAGTTATTAATACTAGTTATTTAGCCCGTGCTTTGCACGGGTACAATGTGAGATATATATATTTTTATAATAATAATATAACTTTTAGACATTATAATTAGATTGTTAATCTCTTCCATGTTTATAATTTTTTTTCTATTTTTACTAATATTAAACGATTATTTTACCTAAATATTTTTAAAATTGATATAAGTTTCTAGTTAACGTGAGATACATATTTTGTATTAATAATAATAATAATTTTTTTTGATCTAAAGACTTTTAAAATTAACATTTAACTTGATAATAATATTAGAAGTCATTTTGTTAAAAACTTTAAAAATCATAATTCATTTTTAAACAATGTGAAATACTTATTTTGTATTTTTATTGGTAATGAAAGTTTAAGTCTTTTATCTAAAGACTTTAAAATCAACACCACATTTTAACCATGTGGTATACATATTTTCTATTGGTAATAACAAAATATATCTTTATCTAATGACTTTTATAACCAATACTCATTTATAAATAATGTGAGATACATTTCTTTGCAATCAATGTGAGATACTTCTTTTCTATTTCTATTGGTAATAAAAGTTTAAGACTTCTATCTAAATACTTTTAAAACAAACATCTTTTTCTAAACAAACATCTCATTCTAACCATGTGATATACATCTTTTCTATTGGTAATAATAGTATTTTTAAAACCAACATTAATTTCTAACAAATGTAAGATACATTCTTCTATAGTAATAATAATAGTCTTTTATATAAAAACTTTTGAAATCAACATCTCTTTCTAAACAATGTGGAATACATCTCTTCTATTGGTTATACATAAAAAATAATAATAGTAGTAGTATTCTAACAATGTGAGATGTTTTTTTTCTATTTCTATTGGTAATAAAAGTTTAAAACTTTTATCTAAATACTTTTAAAACAAACATATTTTTCTAAACAAACATCTCTTTCTAATCATGTGGTATACATCTTTTCTATTGGTAATAATAGTATTTTTAAAACCAACATTAATTTCTAACAAATGTGAGATGCATTCTTCTATAGTAATAATAATAGTCTTTTATATAAAAACTTTTGAAATCAATATCTCTTTCTAAACAATGTGGGATACATCTCTTCTATTGGTTATAACATAAAAATAATAATAGTAGTATTATTTTATCTTAAATAGTTTTGAAACCAACATCTCTTTGTAAACAATGTGTGATACATCTCTTGTATTGATAATAGCATAAAAATTTGTTTATCTATAAATTTTATAACCAATATATGTTTTTAAATAATGTGGATCTGTAACCAATGCGTATACATTATCTAAAAATATTTTAACCAATATCACTTTCTAACTAATGAGAATACATATATTTTTTCTATTGGTATTAAGTCTTTTATAAAGACTTTAATACCTACATAACTCTCTAACCAATGTGTAATACATCTCATCATTTGATAATAATAGTAGAAGTTTTTATCTAAAAAATATCAAAAAGCAACATCTCTTTCTATATAATGAGATATATCTCTTATCTTTCTTTATTAATGATAAAAGTAGAAGTCTTTTATTTAAAAACACTTTTAAAATCAACATCACTTTTTAACCAAT
>JABEVN020002122.1:0-22482 GCA_013146195.2 Codonopsis lanceolata
AAATGTCCAAAGTTAAATAAGACTAGAATAGCATATTTAAATTATACTATGAAAGCAAGAAAATTCATCACATTGGGTTGCCTCCCATCTAGCGCACTTGTTTAACGCCTTTTGACCCAACTACAAACCTAATCATTGGGTGATTCATTATTCTATGAAGACTAATGTTCAATTGTTCTCTCAACCATTAGCATGGTTCAAGGTATGGTTTGAGTCGGTGACCATTAACTTTTAAATATTTCGCTTGGTCCCGGTTTTTAATATCTATTGCTCCATGAGGATAAATTCGACTATAATGAAAGGACGCATCATTTTGATTTCAATTTTCTGGGAAATAGCCCGAGTCTCTAATTGAAAAGTACCTTTAGTCCTCGGACGAAACATTTTTCGGCTAATCCCATATCATGGTAATTTTTTGGTCTTTTTCTTTATAAGTTTTAGCATTTTCGTAAGAATTTAACCTATGTTCTTCTAGTTCGTTCAATTGGAACAGTATTTCTTCACTGGCCAAAGTTAAGTCTAAGTTAAGTTCTTTGACGGCCTAATAGGCTCTATGTTCAATTTTAACTGGCAAATGACAAGCCTTGCCATACACCATTCGGTAAGCACTCATTCCTATCAATCTTATATGCGGTTCGGTATGCCCAAAAGCATCATTAAGTTTAGGCGCCAATCTTTACGGTTTGGTCTAGTCTTCTCTAAAACTACTTTATTGTCGCATTTACTCACTTCACTTGGCGAGTCGAGGATGATATGGTGTAGCTAACTTGTGAGTTACACCATATTTTCTACGGACTTTATTTAACAATCTATTAGTGAAGTGTGTTCCTTGATCACTAATTATGGCCTTAGGTACTCCAAACCGAGCAAAAATATCTTCCACAAATTTGACAACGGGTTTTCCATTATTATTTTTAGTTCCAATAGCTTCTATCCATTTAGACACATAATCAACAGCAACTAAAATATATTCACAATTATTAGAGACTTGAAAAGGACCCATAAAATCAATACCCCAAACATAAAAAATTTCAACAACCATATTTATATGCAAGGGCATTTCATTCCTTTTGCCTATTCCACCGGTTCTTTGACACTTATCACAGGTTTTATAAAATATGTCACAATCTCTAAAAACAGAAGGCCAATATAATCCAGATTACAAAATTTTTCTAACAGTTTTATTTCCACTAAAATGACCACCACAAGAGTATTCATGACAGAATGTCATAATACTTTGTTGGTTTTTTTCCGGAACACTAATTATAGAGTCTGAACACATCTTATATAAATGAGGTTCTTCCCAAAAATAATGCTTTACCTCTGTTAAAAATTTATTTCTTTGATAGAAATCAAACTCAGGATTTATGATATCATACACATAATAATTAACATAATCGGCATACCAAGGATCTAAATCTTTGACTGCTAATAATTGTTTATCAGGGAAGTCTTCATTTACCGGAATTTTATTGTCAGGAAATTGACGTTCAAGTAAAGTCGAAAATTCCAACCTAGACAAATGGTCGGCTACGACGTTTTCCGTTCCCTTTTTATCTTTAATAGTAATGTCAAATTCTTGCAATAATAACATTCACCTGTCAAATTCTTGCAATAATATCATTCACCTTATGATTCTAGGCTTTGCCGCTTTCTTACTCAATAAATATTTTAGGGCTACATGATCAGAAAATATTATGACTTTTGATCCTAACAAATATGGTCTAAACTTTTCTAAAGCATACATAACTTCTAAAAATTATTTTTCTGTTGTTGTATAATTAAGTTGTGCATCATTTAATGTCCTACTAGCACAATGAATCATATGTGGTTTCCTATCTACCCTTTGACCTAACATAGCTCCAATTGCAAAAACCGAAGCATCACACATAATCTCGAAAGGAAGATACCAATCGGGGCCGGATTAAATTGGGGCAGTTGTCAATCTTTCTTTTAATAAATTAAATGTATTCAAGCATTCTTGATCAAAAATAAATTCGGTGTCTTTTGCCAACAAATTACATAGGGGTTTACAGATTTTTGAAAAATCTTTAATAAATCTTCTATAAAAACCTACGTGCCCTAGAAAACTTCTAACACCTTTGACAGAAGTTGGGGGAGGTAGTTGTGATATAACTTCAATTTTGGCCTTATCGAGTTCAATTCCTTTATTAGACACAATATGACCTAAGATGATTCCATGTTTAACCATGAAATGGCTTTTCTCCCAACTTAGGGTTAAGTTTGTTTCACAACATCTTTTCAAAACTGATGTAAGGTTTTCTAGGCAGTGGTCAAAAGAATTCCCAAATACTAAAAAATCATTCATGAATACTTCAACACATCTTTCCACTAAATCTGAAAATATAGAAATCATGCATCTTTGAAAAGTAGCTGGGGCATTACAAAGTCCAAAAGGCATTATCCTAAATGCAAAGGTACCAAAGGGATATGTAAAAGTAGTTTTCTCTTGGTCTTCGGGTGCTACTGGGATTTTGATTGTAGCCAGAGAAACCGTCAAGAAAATAATAAAATTCATGACCAGCTAGTCTTTCAAAGATTTGATCAATAAATGGCAAGGAAAAGTGGTCCTTCCTAGTTGCCGCATTTAATTTCCTTAAATCAATGCACATTCTATAACCGGTGATAGTTCGTGTGGGAATTAATTCATCCTTATCATTTTTAACTACTGTAATTCCTGATTTCATAGGAACTACTTGAACTGGACTAACCCATTTACTATCAGATATCGGATAGATTATACCCGCATCGAGAAGCTTAAGGACTTCTTTTCTCACTGCTTCTTCCATGTGAGGGTTAAGTCTTCTTTGTCTTTCCCTAGAAGGCTTACTACCTTCTTCTAAATGTATTTTATGCATACACATAGACAAACTAATGCCTTTTAAATCTGCTAAGAACCATCCTATGACTTCTCTATGTGTCCATACAACTTTTAATAGGCTTGCTTCTTGTTCTTCTGTTAAATCTGTTGCAATTATAACAGGCAAAGTTTTACCTTCCCCTAAAAATGCATATTTTAAGTGGGGGTGGTAATGGGCTTAAATCTTCTTCAAAGGAGATTTATAACAGCGGAATGAATTCAGAATTTTCAGGTTTAATCGTCTCTTCTTTAACTTCCTCAATATTTTCTACTTTTTCTTCCTCTATTTCTATTTCTTCAAAAAGGGATTTTAGAATTTCCACTTCTTCTTCATCATTATTTTCATTCTCCTTTTCTATTTTATCGGATTTATTTTCTGATTTAGATTCTTCCATGTTTTCTTTATCCTTAAGGGCTTCTAATCTTTCTCTCTCTTTTCTCTCATCCGTCTCTCGAAGTTCTCTTTCTAACTCTTCAATGTCGAATTTTATGTGAGAGAAAGTTCTATCATCATAACTTATAAACATATCCTTCTCATAATCATCATCCTCACAATTTTCTTCAAAGGTTTGGGTTGTCAGTTTTTCAATTTCATCGATTGAGAAACATGCATTCATGTCACTCAGTCTATTCATTGCATCAAAAACTGAGATTTCTACGGTTTCACCCATGACTGACATTGTGAGTTTACCATTCTTAACATTTATCATTGTATCGGCAATGGCCATAAAAGGTCTGCCTAACAAGATAGGGACTTCATTATTTGTGCATATTTTCCTTTCCATCTCTAGAATCACAAAATCAACCGGAATGATTAATTTATCAACCTGAACTATGATGTCTTCTACTATGCCCAAAGGATGTTTAACTAAACGATCAGCTAATTGTAAAGACATATTAGTGGGTTTCAGTTCTCCCAACCCTAATTGTTTATAGACTGCAAAAGGCATCAAATTAATACTTGCTCCTAAATCTAACATAGCCTTCATCTTTTTAGAACTACCCAATGAGACTTGGATATTAAAGCTGCTAGGATCTTTCAACTTAGGGGGAAGTTCAGGTTGTAAAACTGCACTTACGTTTTCCGAAACAATAATTTTTTCATTGTTTTCAAATTTGTGTTTCTTAGAGTGAAGATCTTTGAAAAACTTAGCATAGGCTGGAATATTTTTAATAACATTAAGTAAAGGAAGGTTAACATTCACTTTGCATAACATATTATAAATTTCTGAAAATTGTTTATCCATTCTGTTTTTCATAAGTCTTCTAGGGAATGGAATTGGAGGAACATAAGGTGATGGTGCCATATAAGGTTCCTCTTCTTCTTGTTCTTTTTCTTGCCCTACTTCTTCTTGACTATCTTTGTTTAATTATTCTTTTTCTACTTCTTGATTATTTGTTTGATTATCTTCATTTTTATCCTTTTCAATTTGTTTTTCAGAATTATCTAATTTATCAGTCATGTTAGAAGATTGAATAGGATCACTTACCTCTTGTCCAATTACTCTACCACTTCGCAGAGTAGTGATTGATTTTGCTTGCTCAGTTTGACTAGGGAACTTCCCTTCTTATCTTTTCTCCCTCATAACTTTTGCAAGTTTCTCCCTTACAATTTCTAACTCTTCTAGAAAATATTTGTTAAGAGAAACTTGACCTTTGTTTGCTCCATCCGATTTTGAAACTTCTTCAATTCGCAATTTCTTTGATTTGGGAATTGCTGAGGTTGTAATGGTTTATTTCCTCTCCATGAAAAGTTAGGATGATTTCTCCAACCAGGATTATATGTGTTTGAGTAGGGATCATTCCTTTTTCTTGGAGGGTACATGTTCATAGCATTTACTTGTTCAGAATATATAGCACTAGATGGACAAAAATTAGTAGCATGAGAATATAATCCACACATAGCACATGCTTCTTGGATTGGCCAATTTTCATATTGAGCTTGGGCATTCATCTCTGGTTTTTCTTGAACTTGAAATAAACTTCTACTTTTACCTCTTGCACTTTTCTGTTGAGAATTCGCACTCAACATCTCAAATAATTCTTCTAGTGCAACTGGTGTCATTCTATTAATAGAACCACCAGCTGCACTATCAACCATAGTTTGCAAAGCAGGCGAAAGAGCATGATAGAATTGATGTACTAACACATCTTGAGACAGATTATGATGGGGACACATAATAAGTAAGTTTTTAAATCTATCTCATGCCTCATGGAATGTTTCACCTGGTTCATTTTGAAAAGACATGATTTGTTTTCTGTATTCGGTAACAGATGCATGCTTATAATATTTACTCATAAACAAATCATATAGTTGAGGTCAAGTATAAACACCACTAGGTGTTAGGCTCATTAACCATCTTTTCGCCAAATCTTTTAATGCACTTGAAAAGTATTTCAGTTTTACTTGGTCTTCAGTCAACCTTCCTAACGGAAAAGTACTCATCATATACTCATAATCTCTAAGGAAACTTACTGGATCTTTGGCTGGAATTCCATAAAAAGAAGGTATCATGTTAAAATAATGACCTTTTAATTCGAAATTCTTTACTGCTTCTGGTAAGATTAGACATGATATTACTACATTCAGTGTAGGTCGACTATAATCATTTTATAGTTCTTTGATTTATACTATTTCCATATTTCTTCTAGCAGGTTCTTCTTCTCTTTGATTCGCATTCACCGGATGAACCGGATGTTCAAGATTTTGGTTATTATTGTCCATTGGAGGATCAACCAGAGGATCATCTTGATTCAATTGTTCTTGATTATCAGGCTGGGTTGCTAGATTATCAAGGTCTTCCTGATTTTTTCTAAGATTATTTATATTTTGATTTATTTCTACTAACTTTGGATTCAGAGATCTACGACCGTGCATAAAAAAAATAAAATAAAGCAAATAAAACAAATAACTAAAAACAAATAAAATCTTTTTGTATTTTTATTTATTTTTTTTAAAACTGAATTTAAAACTACGCTACCAACAAACTAACTATGCAAACTAGCTTGTCCCCGGCAACGGTGCCAAAAATTTGATCGATGTCTTATTTTAATTATTTCCTTGCAAGTGGACAACTATCGTAGAATAGTTTTGGGAAGCAAGGGTCGAACCACAGAGACAAGAAGATCACAAATAGCACGATTATCGGTAGCAAATTATTAAACTAAGGGGGTTCTTATATTGATTTTATCTAAACTAATTATTATTCTAAAGTTAACTAAATTAGCAGCAATTACAGGTTATGAAGATCTTTTTTTTTTTTTAGGAAACAGGGGCGGCACAGGTTATGAAGATCTTATGGTGGGGGGAAATCTAGAATTAGGGTTTCACTTGTATCTCCTCTATAGCTTATTTTGATAAAGTATCATTCAATTTCTTGGGTTCATTCACAAAATATAGATATAGCCTGTCGAATTACCGTTCAGTCTCCATCTCCAAATAATTCGTCCATTCTGTATCCTAGGCACAAGAACATGTGAATCATAACTGTCACGTAGGTCATATATGGAACCTGACCCTAACTTATCACTCTCGTGTATCGATAGGTTCAATTTATCATGGTGGTGAGCCTATGTACGACATATGCACATTGATCATGCAGTTATCTGCACCTCTAGGCCTTTATTATTCACGATTACATTCATTTGTTCAAAGTGAAATAATAAAGGGATTAATAATCACCACAATCAACAAGAATTAAATGAATAAAAATAGATTAAAGCATAGATTCGATACAAGTTACCTCTCAACTCCCAGATTAATGGATGTTTAGTTCATCCTTGAAGATGAACAACACATGGTGTAAGACCCCGAACCTTCGTGTATTTGACTTTCTCGTTTTGCTTGCATTAAGTTGGTTATGATCATAGTAGAGTGATTGTCTTCCATGCGTTGCATGCTTTGTTGTTAATGCGTTGAGTGTTCGTCTTAGCATGTTAGCACTTAACTAGGTCTCATTGGAATCTTAGTACCTTGCATATGAGATTTATAATGTTCATCTTGATCATAGTATGCTTGGTTGAAAGTTTGGAAGCTTAGTTGCATCGTTTGAGTCTTAGGGTTTCGATTTGCCTTCGTTGCTTGTATTGTTTGTGCTTTCAACTTGCGGGAAGTTGATTTAAGTTCTAGACCAAGTGTACTATTATTTCTCATGCTTGCACAATCAATGTTCATAGATTTGTTGCATTTGGAAATAAGATGACCAACATATTACTTCACAGATTCAGTCCAGTTTTTAGGCGAACTTCGGGAAAATTCTGGTACCAATCTACTGAAGAGAATTTTCTAAATATTTAGTATGCTTTACCTTCATATTTTAGATTACTCCCTGTAAAATTTGGTAATTTTCCAAGGTGTCTAAGTCCCTCATTTAGGTCTTGACTTACGGCTGTGCCAGAATTCTATTTTCAGGAAATCAGCTTCTGTACTTGATTTTGTTGTAACTTTATTTTGATGAATATAAGTCCAAATTGAGTAATTTAAAATTATAAAATATATTTTAATGAGGTCTACTTTCATAAAAATCAAAATTCACCTCATTTGGAGTTGTGAGCTATTTATGGTCGATTTTACAAGATCGACTGTCCAGTAACAACAATCTGGAAATTGGGCAGTTTTCAGCCTTTAGTCATTTCTTGGGTGGTTTCGGCTATTGACCACCAAGCCCCTTGGCCCTTGGACGTCTTGTGGGTGTCAAGCCCCCTTTGTTAACTCTCCTACAACCCTTGTAAGCCCTTGGATCAACCCTTATCAAAGGCTTACATTCCTTAGCCAATTAGAAGGCTTATAACCCCCTTCACTTGGATAGTGGCCTTCTTGGGAGGCATAAAACCATTTCTTCAGCCCTTTGCAGCCATTGGTGACCCTCCCAAGCTCCATTTGCAGAGAGTGACCACCATTTTCGTCCATGAAGAGAACCCCAACTTGAGGGACCATTTGCCGGAGTTCCGGTGGTCCGATCGGCGATCCGAGACCGCCAAATCGAAGGCCTTACCCTCCTCTACAACAATCCTTGGTTTGATCTTCCTCCCTTACATTATTCATAGGATTAAGGTGAGTTGACAATTCCCTAAATTTTTCATGTTAAATATATGACATGCTCCCTTCATTAATGTTGTTCTTATGATCCTTAGGAACACTTTTTGTGAAGTGGAATCCTCCAATTCAACCTATGAAAATGTGTGTAGGATTTTGAGATTTCTATATGAAGTTATGATTTTGACTTTGTGTAAAGCATGAATGTTGTTTAGTATGTGCCTAGGAACAACTCTTGTGAAAAATTATGTTTCAATTCAAGGTTTAACATAATCTCCGATTCTAGGGTTTGAAACTCGGGATTGTGTTTAAGGCTTGTTTAAGATCATGAACGGTCTAGTTATCGAGTTCTAAATGAAAGGAGAACTTAGGAAAGGGCAGTGTGATGCATATAGTATCAATGCTCTATTTGGTTGAATTTTAGTAAAACTCACCGGAGTTGAGATTAGGGAGTTATTGAACAATGCTGACTCCACATTCAATCCCTACGACGTTTGTAGTGCGTAAGACTAATATATTAGCTTACGTGACTTTGGGATGGATTGAAGGGCATGTTTGATATGAGTGATTATAAGACTCAATCGAGTTCTTATGTGGTTTATGTGATTGTGTGAAGCAAATGCACAATTGAGAGCATGTTGTAGAATGATGTATCATCTACTTGACAGGTTGAATTCGCTCTTGTCGAATTCCTACTTGATTCTTTAATGAGTAAAAACACATACTTGTTCAATAATGAATTTGAGGACTATTCTATGAGAAGATTTGGATTGGGGTTTTCTTAGTACTCTATACATGGAGTCTACTTGTATAAGTCGCTAGGATGACCATGTTGTTATCTAAGACTCACCGGTATGGTTGACCTTACGGGTTATTACCGCTCTAGTGTTGCTTAAGTCCTTGACTACTATCGACTTTTGTGTTATGGAATGAGTTACTACTCTAGGAAGAGTTTAGTAAATGGCTTCATGATCCTAGACTAACGGAGTAGTCTTGGATAGTGCATAATGGACTAATGGTTAAGTTGTGACTCAGCTGAATTTCATAAGTGAATATGGAATACTGTGTATATACGATATTATGACTAAATGTATGATTTCCTACCTTGTCAAGAATTGATTCTTCTATGTGTTTCTATGATATGACTTATGAGCATATTGAATGTATTTGCCTTCGTGTCCGATCGTTCTCTACGTTAATGAATTGTGGTGAACTTGGATTCTACTATTAAGTGGAATTATGAATCAAAATTGAACTAAGCTTGATTTTACAATAATCAACTTGGGCTTCCCTTATATAATTGACTTGGGACTTGAACTAAGATTCCTAAATGGAATGAGAACCTTGCTATGCCTCAAACGAGAACATAGACAAGAGTCTTGGGATACATATAGTGTTCAAACTCTATTTGGTTGGAATTGTAGTAAAGACTCAACGAGTCGAGTTAAGGAACAATTGAACCTTACGAGGATTGTGGTGAGATCCTATGACAATTATATTCCGATTGACTAGATTACTAGCTTTTGGGACTTGAATTGAATAGAGTGAACAAACTTGACACTTATGATTTAGAGACTCAAATGAGCTCCTATTATGGTTTTGTGATTATTGTAACAATGTGCTTAATCGTATGAGTTTAGTAGATCATTATATCTACTTGAGAATTAGCAAGTAAACATCTACTTGTGCATTGCATATAAGTCCAGCTGGCATTACTTGAGTTTTCATGATGATGGTGGGGACGATGCATTGTCTTCACGAATTATGGGATTCGTGGTTGCAATGTATCGCCGCATCGGATTCGGGTTTCACACACACCTCCACCGCTAGCTACAATGGGAAGTAGCCCCTTTGTCGTAACCAATTGAGCACATTGGCTAGTGCTATTTTCTGAGAGTAGAGAACTCGGACAGAAGAGAGCTTGGTACTTTGATACACGAACACGGGTATCACTGGCACGATATGATTAACAGTTGTGATTGCAGGAGCAATACGACGAAAGTGATTTGATATCTTCTCTATCCTTTATGTGGCTTACTATGGGCACTTATGTGATAACAAAGTGTTAGTTGAACATGAGATCTTATTGACCATGTTTGTATTGGCTGATGATAAATGAGAGATTTGATATGTATATATAGAGATATGCATACTTGTATTTGAGATATATATGAAAGACTTGATGTGTATATATATAGATATGCACACTTATGCATGATGATTTTATGGGAGATTTGATATGTATATTTAGAGATATACATACTGATATAGGTGTATATATATAAACATGCACCCTTACACGTGGTAACAGTGTGAATAGCTTGATTCGTATATATAATGATATGTATACTTGCATATGATGTTTTGTGGGAACTACCTTCTAATTCATTTGATTTGTGTGTGAACAGGGAATTACACCCTGGTTCATTTGGACGGTTTAGTAAGTAAGAAGGAGTGGATATCTTGTGGAGTATCGAAACGATACGACGCCTCTTCACGGGTTTTTCTGTCATATATAAAATGACACCCTGGTTATGTTTATGTTGCATATATATTGTAGTAGCGTACTGGGTCATTATGACTCATCTCGTACTTGTTTTTAGTTGCAGTAACTGATAGCTACACTGAGGTCGAGTAGATCGTGACTATAGCAGGGCGCAGCTGGTCGATAGATCGAGGTTAGATCGTGTGGTTCGTGTTTGTAGCGCCGACTTTCGAGTAGCGACTTGTGGAGTCTTGTTCCTTTTTAGCATTGTCATTGATTTCATGTACTTTGCTATTCTTGTGAGATCGACATTTTGTAAATTTATTTAGACTTTACAGTCGGGTAGAATACTTGGGTATTTGTATTGGTTATTTCTTGGGCCGACGTGTTGTGTCGTGCCTTGTTTGTGGTTTTAGTATTTATTTCAGTTGTCTCCCGAGCACGCAGTAGCTTTGGGGGAATTTCCTTATTCTAGTTTTTATAGTTGTTGGTTGACCCCGGTATGCTTTAGCCGTTGGGTAATTGTTATATCAGGTTGGTTCTTTGTTGAAACGCCGGCCTGGAGTGCCGATGGTTTGTTTAGCGTCTGCATTGTTGTGGCACGCGAGTTTTGTTTTTCCTCCTTTGAGAGATAATGTCTCTCTTGGTTTCAATGTCGTTGGTTTCGAGCTTCATAGCTTGGGACTTCTTTCTTATATTGCTTCATTGATTCGATTTTGAATACCGTATTTTAGTGCGGTGTTATGTTCATATTTAGAGCGAGTTTGCTCGACTGTTTGACTAGCACTGCTGTTTATCAAGTGCTTGTCCTCTTATTAAGTTAGTTCCAGCGGTACGACCTTGGGATTTCGTGTTGGAATCCGGGTCGGGTCGTTACACATGGAGATGATTGAATACATGGATCGATCTTCAAAACTATAATTACAACAACTAAATTATGTTATACACTCTAAATCCTATGCTAAACCTATAGAAAACTACTTTCTAGCCGTCCTTAAGCTCTGGCTACCGTCCTTTATTTATACCATGGAGTTGTAGGGGGTTTAGGAATTTTAGTCTGGCTTGAAAACCTCTGAAAGTTGGTTTTGCCTACCTTGCGGCCGCAAGGTCATTACCCCTTGCGTCCGCAAGGGTCTTCAATATTCGGGGCTGCCTGACTGGACTTACTCCCTACCTTGCGACCGCAAGGTCATCAGAATGTCCCTTTTGCCGTTTCTTCATCAATTTACACTTTGGCCCCTTCTTGGAATCTTTACCAAAAAAGCCTTATAATTTATATAATTTCACCTAAAACCCTGAAACTCATAAAACAAATAAAATACACATATCAGTAGCCAAAAGCCTCGTAAAATAGCTCAATTTAAGTCATAAAAGTACCTGATATCGACGTATAAAATACATCGATCAATTACCCAATACTATTTTGACTTTCAAATCTAATATAGTGTGCTCAATGTCGATCAAGGTCGATCAACTCAACCTTTGGCTCGATCACAGGACGATCAACTCGATCTTTGAGTCGATCAATGGTCGATCAAAGGTCGAGTTAATCGACCTTGATCGACCTTTGTTGAAATTATGTAATGGAAGGTTTGAGTAGGCTGCAGGACCACCACCAATGACGGTGATGGGCGGAGGCGAGAGAGAGGAGAAGAACTCGTATACAATAAGAAGAGAGAGAAACAGTATTGTTATTGAATTGGATTAATTCCTAAAAACTATTACATCATATACTTATAACTATAACAAAGTAAATGGGCTAAGAATGTAAATGGGCCCAAATGGGCTTACATGGATTGAGCCTATATCTTTAACACTCCCCCTCAACTTGAACACGCAACTATTATGAAATGTTCGAGTTGGAGAGATACAAACAAATGAGCCTTTACGGCGAATATGCCACTTTGGGGCAGAATCAAATTGTGCCAATTTGGGTGGGTTGAATAAAATGTGCCTCTATGGGCCTGAATTGCCTCTTTGGGCCTCAATAGTAACAATGTCAAGTAAATTGATTGGAGCTCACAAACGGATCACCCCGATTGAAGTAGATGAAGAGCAAGTTAATCGAAACCCACAAATGGATCACCCCGAACACTTGTAGTAGATGTTGAGAAGCCCAAACAGGAGCCAATCCCCGAAAAGCTTACTCGATAAATGGTTGATAGAAGACGAAGGAGTATCCAAAACGAACTTTTCTGTCCAGAAGAGTACAACCATAATCCAAGAATTCAAAGTGCGGTTCGAACACTGTCCACAAAGCAAAATTCCTGTCAAGTCACTATCTGACTTTGGCAATCAAAGAAGTTCAACAAGACATTTTTTTTAATTCTGATTTTGAGTGACTCGTCAACACGGTGAGCCAACCCAACAATTTTATTTTCCAACCGAGTCAACTCGGTGAGTCATCAAACCCTAACTCGGTAACAATAATTCTCAACCGAGCATCTAGGAACAATTTTCAACATGCAAAATCAGATTTACAAGAATTTATCAATCAATTGTCTTGAAATCCAATTCTCAATATGCAAAAGTACAGATCTATAGATCTAATTGATATAGAACTTAGTAAGAAAATTGAGATTTATTGAAAGATATCCGAGTCATCGGAATGAAAAAACCTTGGGTGAGAATGACGATGAGCAAGCAAGATCACAGCAGCTCCGCCTTCCGACGTTCACGTTCACGACTCTCTCTTTTCCATGATCTCTGATTGAATGCCCTGATTGGACTGTAATTGAGGCACCGGCGAGGCGATTTCCGTGTCAAAGAAGAGCATGGCTTCGACGGAGTTGTACAAATCAGATTGAGTCTGACGGCCAAATGGAATCTTAACCTCCGTTTCTGATGGAATGATTCGCCGTTGGATTGGGCCAATAGATTACTGACAATCGTTGGTATTTTGTGTGGATTCAGAAAGTGAATGATGGACGGCTCTCTAGATCTACAGAAACGGCAGTATGAGATATTGCAAATGAAATGAAGATTTTTCAGATTTTGATTTTTTTGTTTTCAGAGTTGATTTTTGTTCGGAAGAAGAATTGATTCAGATCGATGCTCTGATACCATGTTAAAATTATGTAATGGAAGGTTGGAGTAGGCTGCCGGACCACCACCAATGACGGTGGTGGCCGAAGGTGAGAGATGGGAGAATAACTCATATACAATAAGAAGAGAGAGAAACTGTATTGTTATTGAATTGGATTAATTCCTAAAAACTATTACATCATATACTTATAACTAAAACAAAGTAAATGGGCTAAGAATGTTAATGGGCCCAAATGGGCTTACATGGATTGGGCATATATCTTTAACAACCTTACAATCTGAAGGGTATATTTGTCTGTTCCATTTGTTCCCTTTTTTTGGCTGGTCAAAGACCATGAAAGAATATTGTATGGGTCAAAGGCCCATACTTGATATTACCACACTTCTTTTGGATATGTTAAGCGGTTTGATCATAACCCTACAGGGTCGAACGTATAGGGTTGTGATTCTATAGGGTTGAATCTTTTCTCGACAATAACCCTTTCTAGTTTCTCGACCATAACCCTTTCCAGTTTCTGTTAGAGAGAGAGAGAGCGAGAGGGTGTGTAACCTTTCGAGCCCGAAAACTCGGTCCACTACGTGTAGCTCACACACTAGTCTACTGAGCACGTACCACATTGGGTCATTAGACCCACCACAAGCCGACCCAAAAGTCTATAGATGATGTTGGTGCCCAATAATAGAGTGTGGTCACCTTATAAACCACACGCAAGTCCCACACCTAACCGATGTGAGATGGGGATATTACAATCTCCCCACATAAATCTTTGACGTTCTCGTCAAGGCCGAATCGTACTCCGAGCGATGCATGATTCAAGAGGTGGCTCGTACGGGGATCAAGAGGTGACTCTGACCTCCCGCAGTGTAGCACTTTAGCCCGCATAGCACTTTGTTCCCACATTTTCGACCAAGACCCGCTCTGATACCATTTGTAATGCCCCGGAGCTCAAAAGCCCGATCTGCTACATATAGCCCACACACTGGGCCACTGAGCGCGCAACAACTTACGTCATCAGGCCCACCACAAGCCGACCCAAAAATCAATACATGATGTAGTGCCCAATAAAAAAGTGTGAACAACTTATAAACTACACACAAATTCCAAACCTAACCGATGTAGTTTGGGGATGTTACAGGGTGTGCCTTTAATTTTATTTTGTCTATTTCGAGTGGCGTTGATCACCACAAAATATTCAATGTGTAATATGTTTTTTTTTTTTTTTTTTTTGTGGTGCATAACAAGTAATTAGTAACGACATACAGTGCATATGTTACTTAAAAAGATGTCTTAAAAAGTGAGGTCATTAGATAAATAATACTCGTACCTTTTTCATCTAAAATTATTGTCTTGTTTAACCCAGTACATAGATTAATTAAGAAAAAAAAATTGATTTTGTTATTAATTAGTTTGATTTGTTGTTTCCTTTATAGTCTATATATATGTGGCTCATAATTAAAATATGATGAAAAAAAATAAAAATATAGTGGTAAAAGTGTTATTTTAAAAAAGAAAAGTTTCAAACAAATCAATAATTTTGGGATAGACAAAAAATAAAAACAAAACAATAATTTTAGGATGGATGAAGTATGTATAATATTTGATAAAGTTATGCACAACGGAAGCAGTTTGTAAAGCGACTAATGTAAAGATGATCTAAACAAATTAAGATATGCAAAGAAGTATGTAAAAAGTTTAGGGAAAAATACCAAAACCTCCTACTAAAATAATCTCATATCCAAAAAATCTCAAAAATAATTCTTCTATTAAAAAAGTCCCAAAGTTAGATTTTTATTACCAAACAGTCCAAAACTTAACGTTTATACTAACGTCGTTAGAATAAAAGTTTGAAATCTTATAGTATTTCTTTTCAATGAAGGTAATGGTGATAAATTGTATTTTATATAATAATGATAATAATAATAATAATAACAACAACAACAACAACAACAACAACAACAACAACAACAACAATAACAACAATAACAGTAGCATCAATATATTTATTATTATTATTATTATTATTTTGACAATCACTATTACTACAATTACTACTACTATATCATAAAGGTATAAAAAAGTTAAGTTTTTCGAAATTTTTAAATGAAAATATTTAAATTAGATTTTATGAATCGAAGTTTTTTTTTTTTTTTTTACATGATTTTGTAAAAGAGACTTTTGGTATTATTTTTCAATAATTATTATAATATTGACATAAATTACTCTCGTATTTCCTAAATTATTGTCCTACAAATTACGTATTTCATTAATTTTAAAAGTACATTTTAAATTTTAAATTTTAAAAATATTAAATTTGATTCAAAAAACTAACCAAACACTAATTTAGAAACAGAGGGAGTTTAAAATATTAATAGTATTATTATTATTACCATTTACTATTATTATTATATATAATACAATCCTATCATCATTACTATTATTGAAAAGAAATGGCAAAAATTTTGGTAAGACGGTGTTACAGATTTTTTTTGTAAGACGGATCCTCCTTATCCGGCTCACCGTGTGTTGGTGGGTTGAACTGTGAGAGAGTGGAGCTCCGTCTTACGAATAAAGATCCGTAAAACAGTTTTACATAAGACTTACCCAAAAGAAATTAAGATTTCATCAAAAATAAAGCTTTTATTCTAACAATGTTAGTAAAAGTATTAACTTTTAGACTATTTTGTATTAAAAATCTAACTTTGAGTTTTTTTAGATAAATGAATTATTTTAGGGATTTTTTGGAAATGAAATTTTTTTTAGTAGGACTTTAAGGGATAAGAAAAATTGACAGAAATATCTTAAGGTGGATCGGATCTTCCATCCCATGTCCACGTCCACTCATTGCTATCTGGTTCTGTGAAACAATATTCCACAATATATAATTCTCTTAAATAAAGAAAATCCGATTTTTGTCCCAACAAGGAATCTTTCCAAGATTCATCTTAAAATATTTGTGTCAATTTTTCGTTCATCTTTCCTTTTCCGTCCGATTTTAAACAATTGTCATCTTTAAAAAAATTTCATTTTAAGAAAACACTTTTACCATATTTCTCATACTTTTTATATCTACTTTAATTATGGTCATATACTCAAGGACATTAAAGAAAACCACATATTTTATAAATATTTATAATACAGTCAATTACTTTTTTTAAATAATGTATAAGATCAAAATAAACAATATTTTAAAAACTGATAGAGTATTTGTTTTGTTTGTTGAGCTGTATATTGAGTTGTGTTTTCTTCATTAAGTGTATTGGCATTTTACGAAAGAACTAATTGTTGTATAGCGGCTCTTAATTATAACTTGTGTGATTTATTTCCTAGAAGGCCATGCCATTTGTCCATATTGCAAGCTTCTAATCAATCCAATGATTATTTGTTAGCGTAAAATTCTAGCCTGTCCCTTTTTAAAAGTTTTTAATCTTAAAAATCTATCGTTTTTTTTTTCAATCGTAAACGATCATTTTTGAAATGTTGTTTTGAAAATACCAGTCTCTTTCAACAGCTCAAGCAACACAATTTGGATTTGAAAATCATCATTATTATGCAACGAAACGAGGATCGATATGTCCGGTCATATCGAGGGGTAGTGCCCCCTTCGTAGGAGTTCGGAGGCAACGCCCCCAAACGGTAAACATGTTTTCTAAATCATTAACTACGAAACTTTAATAAAAATGTGTTGGGATGAAGGATTTTTACATTAGGGACGAAGGTGAAGGAGAGGAATAAGAAGGCTTACGACGAAGGAGAAGGAAGAAAAAGACTGATGATATTGTTTGTTTCATTACAATTTTGAACTGCGATGTAATTAGACTAGTCAGTTAAACTATTTTGAATCGTGGTGCAAAAATATCTGATTAAATTGATCAATTCCAGGGCAAATAGATTACTCAATTAAACTATTGAGCCGTGGTGCAAAAATAATGCAATAAAATTGATGAATCGTGGTACAAACATTGATGAATCAAAGTACAATTAGACTACACAATTAAACTATTGAACCACGGTGCAAAAAATAATGCAATAAAATTGATAAATCGTGGTACAAACATTGATAAATCACGGTACAATTAGATTACACAATTAAACTATTGAACCGCGGTATAAAAAATAATGCAATAAAATTAATAAATCGCGGTGCATTTAGACTAGGCAATTAAACTATAGAACCTTGGTACAAAATTAATGCAATAAAATCGATGAATTACAGTGCAAATAGACTAGTCAATTAAACTATTGAGCTGCGGTACAAAAAATAATACAATAAAATTGATGAACCACGATGCAAAAATAATGATTTTTGTAATGTACCTACGGTTCATTAAATGTATCGTAGTTATTTTACTACTAAAATAATTTTTTTCGATTGAAAAAAAGAGATGATATTTTAGCTATTAGAAACTTAAATAAGTGGACCTAATTTTAATAATTTGGTCCCTAGACATGTCGAAAATCAATGTGATTAGGTCCCCGGACAAAAAACAAGAAGTTGGTCCTGGTACATGTCTTTTTGGAAAACCATATTTTCCCCTCCCAAATAAATCCAGCTATTACATTTTCAACATATCTATACAATTTTAATATAAAACTACCCTTTAAAAGTTAATTCGGTTCAACCCATCCATTCTACATCTATTGGTCTCCAATGTTTCACCATTTCCTTCAAAAACGTTGGTCTGCTTTCTTCACTCTTGTGTCAAATCACTTCCCAATCTATTTGGCATAGCCATGAATGTGCGTCGATGATCATGCTACGCTTCACCTCGCCGCTGCTTCTTTCTTCGAAGGTTGTTTGCTATGTGTATGTGGTGTTGCGAACAACAATTGGGTGCCCCCTAGATATAAGCGAGCAAAGCGATTCATTCCCAATCACCGAACTCGCTCAATTTGTCATATATACAAAAGGGCTTTTCTATTCCAATCCAAGAGCTAAACTTCAAACAAAAAGCAATTGAATTCGGGGATTACAAATACGCTTTCATTTAGCTCACTTGTTGTAGATTAAAAATTTCTCACTCATTCCATATCCTTGTTTGCGTCAAAGCCTTCAAGAGAGAGGGATGGCGCGATTGTTCGACAAACAAGCCGAGTTATCTGAGGATGTAAGGCCCAATTATCCCATCGAATGGTATTCCATCTGTGGCCGGTCAAACCCCTCCTCACTCCCTTGCTTGGGATGTTGGTACAAGAACGCAGCTACTCTCGGTGTTAGTCCTTTTCATCTTCTTCTTTTCAAAATTATCCTCCCTACCCGAAATTCATATTCCATTTACCGAGGCTCTTAATCATCGCTCTTGATAAATGGTTCGGTTCATCGAAATTCGTATGTGCATCTATGTATCGTTCTTCCAATTCATCCATTTTCTCCAGTCTTACTCATATACACGTGACCTATGTATTTGATCTTCATCTTCATTTCATATGCTATGTTGTTATAATTGCACAATTTTTACTCTTTAGGATTTCCTCTTTGACCTTTTTCTTCTTTGGGTTAATTTGACTACTTTTACAACTAATGGAGGGCAAATATAACCATATATCTCCAAAATACATGTAAGACATGTGCTTTCCAAATTTTTATTTTTTCGTTTAGCAGCCAAAACATTTTTGGCATCAACAATTGTAGGCATCCTAAGTGGACTCCGCAATTTTTTCAATTTGCTATTCAATTTGATAAGGTATGTAGGGTTCCTCCGGTTTGAATTTTCAATTTGCTATTCAATTTGATTAAGATGTGATAGAAAGCGGTTTGAAATTGTTATGGATGTGATAGAAAGCTAGATAGGGTGCCGAAGGGTATCGGCAATCGGCAATCACGTCACGTGAATTGAAACGAGCTCAATTCCATTGGGCCCATTAACTTTTATGTGGGGAATGGCATACAATGGTTAGCTACAATGGTTGTTTTGGTTGAAATACTATTTTCTTTCTTTTTTTAAAAAATACTACAGCCTTTTTCTTGTAAAATTTTTCAGTGTAACATTTTAAGAAGTTAATTTTATAATATAATACTCTATCCGTCCTAAAATTATTATCTGAGTTGACTTGACACACGATTTAAAAAAACATATTTGACTAGATTATTAATATTGGAATATTGTGTGGTTTCCTTCAAAGCCCGTGAATATATGACCCAAAAAAAAGGTAAGGGTAAAGTGTTAAAAGTGATGTTTTAAAAGGAAAATATTTATTAATAACCTTTTCAAACCTACCAAATTCAAAACTAACCTAACTCTCAAAAAATATTCTTTCATAGTTTCTTTTGTGACAAACTGTACATAATATCATTTTAGCTTTCAAAACCAATATAGTGTGCTCAAGGTCGATCAACTCGACCTTTGAGTCGATCAACGGTTGATCAATGGTCAATCAAAGGGTCGATCAAGGTCGAGTTAATCGACCTTAAAATCCGAAGGATATTTTTGTCGATTCGATTTGTTCCATTTTTTTGTTGGTCAAAAGCCATGAAAGAATATTGCATGGGTCAAAGGATTGTACTTGATAAATTTCTCATTATAAAAAGGAAACTTTAAAAAAGACAATTACTTCAAAAACCAATTTTCTCATCAAATACTCTGTTTGTCATAAAAAATTACTTCCTTCGTTTCGGGCAAAGAGTCCACTATTTCATTTTGAAATGTTTTACTTAAAGAGTCCACTTTTAAGAATGAAGGCATAAAAATATCATTTTATTACTAATGATAAAATATTAAAAATATCAATTTCTTAAAAAGTTTGACTTTCAAATGAGAACTTTTTGTCCAAAACAAATGGAGTAAAAATTACATAATCTCATTTAACAAGTCAAACTTTTAATGTCGTAGCTTTAATTGATTTTTTTTGTTTCAAATTCCACTAATATTTTTATCACATAGTCTCATATTAATATGAGTAATGCTAGAGTCACTCAATGAGTTCTTAAATTTGTGCACCAAATGATTTGGTTTCTAATATGTCATCTTATTTGGCATTTTATGGGCTCCATTATAAATTAAAAAGTTACGTTAACAATATGACACATAAGATTCTATATCGTTTGGTACCTAAAATTAATTGCTATTAAATTGACCCTAACATTACCCTATTAATATTATTCATCAAATTAAAAGCTCTAAATAGCAGCCAACCAATTGAGCTCTAAATAACAGCCAACCAATTGATGGTCCATCCTCTCTCTCTCTCCTACTATGTAAATCTTTCTATAAATAGAGAGAAAAACTAGCTAGCTTCTCATTCTTTCCATAAATTAAAAAAGCACATAGTGTTTTGGGAGAGAGATGGGTTCTAAGACAATTATTTTGCTTGGCCTTTCTTTGCCATTGTCCTTTGATTTCCTCAGAGGTGGCTGCTAGAGATTTGTCTGAACAAACCTCCACCGTTTCTAATTATAAAAGTGAGTTTTTCTCTTTAATTTCTTCATTCGTCGTAAATTAATATCTAGCCGTAATTTGAACTCTCTTGTTTTTTAATGGTTGGAGGAGAAATAGATGTTACACGGACCCTTAATATTATTATTAATACATTGAAACACTACAAAATATTTAAATTGTGCCATTCGCCTACAACAACGATGTTTGTGATGAGGTTTGAATAAAAGTATAATTCAACTAAAACAATGATGAATAGTATCATTCGGCCAGAACAACGAAGCATCTGGTTAGACTTAAGCAACAGAACCTCTAGTGAAGCTCGAACACTGAAGTACTTAACCTCTTTCTTAATAGAAGTGAGAAGTAATAGTTGTTTAGTCACGGTTTAACCTTATTTTTATTTTTTAGTAGTATTTAATATTGGAGGGCTATAGACCATATAACCATTAATATTATTATTATTAATACATTGAAATACTTCAAAATATTTAGATAGTGTCATTCGGCTGTAACAAAGATGTCTCTATGAGGCTTGATCGAGCAACAGTAACATTCGGTTAGAACAACGTTGCCTCAATGAGCCTTGAGCAGCAATTTCATTTGACTTAAACAGTGTCAATCGGCAAGAACAGCAGTGCCTTTGTGAGATTAAAGCATCCGAGAAGACTTGAACACTCGACCACTTCCGTTAATAGAAGTGAGCTAGAGCTCTTTGGTCATGGTTTAACCTGCCCTCGATATAAACAGACTGACATGACATGGGTATATACTGTCATTTGTTTTCAAAACAATTTCAGTTTTTCACATCACTAAATATTAAGTTGTATGTTTCTGCAGCTGAGTCAGTGAAAGAAACAAATGGTGAAAGGAAGGTCAAGTATGATCAGCGATGCGCTAATGAACTCTGCCCCTTCGGTTGCTGCGGCCCTACCATTGCTGCCGGGCTGCTGATGTGCAAACTCAAGACAAGCCTCAAAACTGAAGCATGCAAATATGCAATATATATAAATATATATAATAAGGGGCAATTGGGTCTATGAATAGCTCTAATGGCTTGTTTGTAAATCGGTCTTGAGAAGTGAATATTTGCATATGATACGTTTGAAGTTTAAGTAACTGCTTTTGTGGAGTACTATTTTTTATTTATTTTTGTTATAGTTAGTATCCTCAATACTTTTATTATATCTCTAAGCTTCCTAAATAATTGTCTTTAACCTAGTAATATATGATTTTTTTAGCATGTGGACATAATTAAATTGGTTATAAAAGTAAATAAATTGGTAAAACTGTTTTTCTAAAAAATGAAACTTTTAAAAGAAGATAATTATTTTGAACGAAAAAGTTATTTTGGAACGGAGGGAATATTACTTTGGTGATAGAGTTGATTGTATTTACTACTTTGGTAATGTTTTTGAGTTGTGCTATATACCCCCTCCATAACTATAAGTTGATGCCCCCCCTCCCCTAAAAAAAACCCAAACTTCCTAGATTACCCTTCCCTTCTTCATCCAAACTCACCCCATCCCTTCACCCCCTCCTCGCCTCCCCGCCTCATCGCCTCCTCCCACCCCCCAATCCACGCTTCTTCACTTCCCTTCCATCACCACCTCATCCCTCCCCAATCGCAGCAAGATACTCCTTCCATCACCACCTCCCTCTTCC
>JABEVN020002123.1:0-22474 GCA_013146195.2 Codonopsis lanceolata
GGACTAGGGATTGGTAAGAATTAAGTTAGAAATTGACTATACCCGTTACCAAATGGAATGGACTGAAATGGAATGAATTTTCAAAACATTTCATTAATGTGCTCTTATATGTTCTCACCCGCGATGGGAAAATCGTGAGTATGCTTTACATGGTTTGAAATGCTGACTTGATTATCTCTAATTTACAAATTGCTCCATAGGCAATTACTATTTATTTTAACTTGGAATCTTTTGTGATTGAATTTCAGCAGTGCCCCGAAACAAATAGTTTCGTAGTCGAATGTTTAAAGTGTCATTGAATGTGTTTTTACATGATTGGCCTGTTGTTCAGATGGTATTCGTGACTCAAGTATGAGTCATATTGTTTCCAATCGAAGGTGTTTGATGTTGTTATGTCTATTGAGAGTTCGTGACTTTTGAATTTGGATTACTGACCAGTGTAGTGTATGTGGTAGTAGACTCCAGATTCGAGTCTAGGTGTGGTTTGAGACCGAGTGTTCACTCCGGGATTAAGAGACGCCCGTAATTGTTGTCTCGATGTTTTGTGGTTGAGTGTTAATCTAACATTGATTCGTGTCATGATTTAGAATTCGGACGAATTTTTTAAGGTGGAGAGAGTGTAACACCCCGCTCCTTCGTTAGCTCGGTTTGCATGCCATACTTGCACTTCTTCCTTTGTCGACTGTATGTTTGGTTTGTGAGAGGTTCTAGATTTGTATGAGAGACCACATTAAGACCAAAGCACTATTAAGAGACTCCATATAGTTGTTGACTTGCTAAAGTCACAAGTCGTGAGTCGACGATAGTCGGAATGCGACGCAATTGTGGGTTTGCTTTTGCTCGTGACTCGGTTTGGTCCTAGACCTCTATATGATGATTGATTAACATGTTTAGATGTATTAGACTTCAAGTTGGAGGTGTTCCTTAAGTCTATCGATGATTTGGAAGCTTTGGAGATAGTGCTCGCCTCTATCGCGTAGTTCGAATCGAGTCGCAATCGTCTCTCCTTTGGGACTCTTATTTCCCTAGTTGTTGTTCAACTTCCTAGAAGTATTTAAGCTTCTTCATTAGCCCTTAGACTTGCCTTTAAAAGTTCCCTTTCATTTCTCGCTCAATTGCTAGTTCATTCGTCGTCTTGCACGTTGTTGCACCTCTTCCTTCCGCCTCGAGTTGTTTCGGAGTTGTTCGGTGTGTTTCCGACTTGTTTTGAGTTGGGTTAGACCTTAGAATGGTTGCCCATGAGTTTGGGACCATTTAGGACATGTTTAGACCAAGTCTGCTGGTCGGACCATGCGCCGCATTGAATTCTGATCACCACCAAGGACAATGCCGAGAGCATTGCAAAATGAACATAAGTTACGGAAGTGCGCCCGCCTGGCTATGTGTGAGGCGCCCGCCTGTGCTGGTTGCACTCCACGAATTTATCTCTCTGCTTTCGCTTTTACGAATTTTGCTCCTAAACACCTATTCAAAACCTTTTCTAAACCCCACTTAAACCTCCCTAACCCTCCTTACTTATGTCCTAACATCTCTAACTAGTTTAAAGGGTGGATTAAGAGAGCTATAATGATCATTTAACCCACAAAAATCAGATATTTTAGCAACCACAATACCTTGACACTTGTCCCACTCGGCTTAGACCAATATAAGCCACAACCGATGTTTTGACCTCATTTCTCACCATCACTCTCTAAACGGATTCCTTTCCCTCAAGCTTCTCCCATGGCTTCTTGAAGCTCTCATCTTCATCCTCCATGATCCTTCACTCCATTTGCTCAAGCCACCATAAGAAGTGTAGAGCTTGAAGAGTAGAGCATTTCCTACCGACGATTTCTTCTTTGCTTTCTTTGGTGTAGAATACAAGTAAGTTACTTCTTCTTCTTTTGATTTTGTACTCATTGATCATAAGGAAAACAAACTCTATGCCATTTGAGGTCAATGAGTACACATACTTGCTTTGTGTGATTTTTAACTTGTGATTTGAGCATGTGAACTTGTTAAAAGCATATGTAGGATGACTTCTATGATTGTTGAAGTATATTGTTACTCCTCATCTTGTGTTTCTAGGATTGTGAGTATGCTAGAAATCATGTTTACATTTTATTTGGGTTTATTATGAAAGTATGCATAAGTTTGGGAATTTGGATGTGTGATCTCACTAGGTAATATGAGTATGACCATTTAATTGAGATTATGTGATTTATAAAATAGGTATATGATTATGTTGAGTTCTTTGGATTTAAATCTTAGGAATCTAGTCCGAATGATTTTTGGGAAAAATTGTTATAAGTGTGAATGATGTGTTAATTTGGGGATTTATGAAATAGGTATTTATTGATGTGTGATATTAAGACTCAATGGAGTCGTTTTAGGTTTAATATTATGATGGTGAGCCTTAGGTTAAAATCCTACGATGTTCGGGTTGGGTTGGTTTTGATTGTAAGTTGATCGATGTATTTTATACGTCGATTTTATATGCTTCTGTGACTTAAATTATGCTATTTCACGAGTCTTTTGAGTACTAATATATGTTTTCGGTGAGTTTTGTAAGTTTCAGGATTGTTCGTGAAAATACGCGAAACCTGTGGTTTTAAGTGCAAATTACGAGAAAGAAAAATAGAAGAAAATGAAGACTGTCAACTCGGAACGATTTCACCAAACGATTTACCAATAAGTGTTAAATAGTGTTCTCGAAAGCATGGTGTAACTCACAAGTTAGCTACACCTTATCATCCAAAACAAACATCCGACAAGTAGAAGTAAGCAATAGGCGCATAAAAGCAAAGTGTTAGAAAAGACCGTTAGGCCTAATCGTAAAGATTGGGAATCTAAACTCAAGGATGCTTTATGGGCATACCGAATCGCTTTTAAGACACCATAGGAATGAGTCCATATAGATGGTATATGGTAAAGCTTGCCATTTACCGCTTGAGATTGAGCATAAAGCCTATTGGGCAATTAAAGAATTGAATTTAGATTTGACATTAGCCGAGAAGAAAGATCTGCTTCAGCTTAAATGAATTAGAAGAACATAGACTTAATTCGTGACGAATGCGAAACTTATAAAGAAAAGACCAAAAAGTATCATGACATGGGATTAG
Organism: Codonopsis lanceolata; assembly: GCA_013146195.2. Classification (NCBI taxonomy): domain Eukaryota; kingdom Viridiplantae; phylum Streptophyta; class Magnoliopsida; order Asterales; family Campanulaceae; genus Codonopsis; species Codonopsis lanceolata. The sequence goes on from JABEVN020002123.1 coordinate 3,102, forward strand.
CCAACAAAATGCTTCATCCAGGTATGAAAGTATTATTGTTTAACTCTAGGTTAAGGTTATTCCCAGGAAAGTTAAAATCTAAATGGTCTGGTCCTTTTAGAATAGTACGAATTTATCCTCACGTGGGTCATTGATATACAAAACCCCAAAAATAATGAAGTGTTTAAAGTGAATGGACACCGACTCAAGCCATATTTTGAGCCAATGTCAGTTGAACGAACAATTGAATTAATCCGTTTGGCTGACAATGAACCACCAAGAGATTAGGCTTGCAGTTTGGTCGAGCCAAAGACGTTAAACAAAGGCGCTAAGTGGGAGGCAACCCACTAATTTGAAAGTTATTTGTTAATTAGTTAGTTAAATATGTTTTTCTCCGTTAAATTTTATTTTTGGACATTTAATTTTTAAATCAAATATGCCAAAATTTAAGTTTGGGGGAGAAAAACATCTTAGTGTTGTATTTATATGTTGCTAATAATTTTTAGTTTAGAATTTTTGTTTAGATTTTGCATACAGGAATTATCAAAGACATAACGGAAGTAACGAAAGGACTAAACTGCAAGCTGATAAAAAGCTGGAAAGAAAAACAAGAGTGGAAGTTTCTGTCCACCTTGCGGACGCAAGGTGTGAAGGACCTTGCGACCGCAAGGTCCCCAGTAAATACGAATCTCGTGCAGTGAAGTGTCAGACATGGGGAATGAATGAAGAATCCCAACCGCTTTGACTGACCACCTTGCGGACGCAAGGTGTGGCAGACCTTGCGACCGCAAGGTCCCTTTATATATACTGTGCCGGGCCATTCGCAGAAAACACAGAAATCTTCACTCCCTCTCTTCATTCAGCAGCAGCAGCAGTCCAAATACCTTCCAAATTCCGGCAGATCTTCCATTATTCCGGCTTTAATTCCAAGATACTCTCTTACTCTCTCCCTCAAACTCTTCATCTCCCTCACTCATCTCCCATTACACCCCACAATTTGAAGATTTTGAAGAAGAAGGAGAAGAGAACCACCATTGTTGCTGTTGAAGATCAAGCTCCACTCCGGCTCATTCACTCAATTAAGGCTGCAAACAAGTACTCCTAACACCCTCTTTAATTTCGTACGTGAAATATTTGCATGCTAGGGTGTTAGATATTTTTAACGTAGATATATTTTTGCATGCTTTAGATTAAATTTTTAATTTTAAAATTTTAAAACACATTTTTAATTGTTAAATTTTTAGTTTTAAAATTTTATTTCAAACAAAATGTTTAGAAGAAATACCGGCTCTTCATCCTCCCCCCGCCAGAGGAAGAACATAATTTTGACATCACCCGCCTGTGTCCTCTACGGCATCGTAGAGGTACACCAACAAACTCTCCAAGTCCTGGTGCCCGAAAGGGATTCAAGGTCAAGATTTTGGTATCCGCCCCGCCTCGATGGCTCGTAGGTGGGGGCTTCTGTTAGATTCTCCGGCTAAGGACGCCGTAGTCCCCATTGTCCGAGAATTCTACGCCAATGGCGACATTGGCATGGATGGCGGTGTGCTAGACACCGCATGTTAGGAATATGGTAGTTAATTTTTCATCCCAAAGCATTAACATGTATTTCTCGGCACCTCCAACTTTGCGGTTGGTGCCGATGATTATAGCACACACCTCCACCCCCGTATCCCTGTCGAGGTGGTGAATGCTGTCATTGCTCTCCCTGGTGTGGAGTGGTCCTATAGCCGTCAACCACCATATGGACCTCGCACCATGAGAGAGTCCTTCTTCCAAGACACCGCCAAGCCCGTATAAATTTGTTTGTGGTCGCCTCATGCCCTCAAGTCACCAAAACACGGTGAATTGGGAGAGGGCCGCCCGACCTACACCATCATGACTAATGGGTCTATTGATGTTGGCCGCTTGATCAACGGCCAAATCAAGACCCTTATTAGAGGTAGGACGAATGCGGGGTTCGCTGCCCCGCATTTGATTACCGACTTGTGTGGGGGCAAACGTGAGAATGCCCAAACACGCCGAGAGGTCAAGGCGGGTCCGGTCCATTACTAGGGCCATTTTGTTTGAACATCACCAAAGCCGAGAGTGAGGGTTCCTCAAGAGGAGGAACCCAAGAGGAAGAGGACCCGCTGTTGGATCTCCAACAAAGTTGGAGGCAAATGCCCTCCAAACCGATATGGTGAGTCGCCAGCTGGCACAATGCCGCATGCGCGTTTACCAAAAATTTTTCTACCGGTTAACACCGTGGGACATAATGTCTCAAATCATTATGGGCCGCCACCAGCACGATCCCCGAAGTTTCGCCCTCATTCGTTATCTCCGCCCGACTCACCTGAGTCGAGGCCCAAGTTCCGCCCTCTCGCTCGTTAGGTGGACCCGCTATGTCCTTTTGATATTTGTCCTACCCCATCAATCCTCTCATATGTTCCTCTATTTTGAGGACAAAATAGAACTTAAGTTTGGGGGATTTAAAACTTTAGGTCTTAGCAGTCCCAAACGAGGAATGGAGTTGGGCTATGTCGTTAGGGTGAAAGAAAATTTCTTTATTTGATGACCATTTAACTCTTCACCCTATTTTTCCTGCTTTTTATTTTTTCTCGATTTTCTGAGGTGTTGCCTTGACCGTAATACACTTACATTAGATACTGTGGTTCCTCTTATGGGGACCCATCATCAATTGTGTCATCGCATCACCTCCAATTTTCGCAATTTCTTAGAAAAATATATATAAAAAAAAATATATTAAATTCAAAATATTCATCCTCGAAGTTTAGGTGTGGTAATGCTAGTCGTAGTCAATGAGGAGATTAGTGCAATGAACCGCATAGTTAGTCCGTAGATCCCCCCGAATTTACTTAATTTTGCGAAACTTTTACTTTTCTCCAAATTCTTCATGCACTCACACCGCCATAACTATGGATTGATTAGAATAGTTTTATAAAGTTTATAACACCTATTTCACTTCAACAAGATATGCACAAGAATATGATGCATAGCCATTCGAACATGATTGTTGCATTAAATTGTAACTTAGGTCAATTGCATGTTAGTTAGATCCCTTGGATTTTTCTCATTTATATATCTCAAGCACACTTTCGAACCGTGTTCCGCATGTTAGTCTCAATTGTCCCTACCATCTGCCTTAGCGAATGCTTATGTGAAATCCAAAGGATGCTAAACATTCAACCCCAATTCCCATAGTTGATATGATATTTTGTGTTGTCTTACTTGCTTTAAATACTATGTGAGCATTTGGCATTAAGAAATGATTTAGGCCATCTTTGGATCGTTAGAGCCTAAATATTCCCCGACCTATACTAAATATATCCCTAGTGTCCCCTTTGAGCCTAATGAAAAGAATGGAGTGTGCTAAGCACACTATTTAAACCCCCATTCGCCATCGCTTTCTTTACCCACATTAACTTAACCCTAAAAGCCTATACACTTTTAGCCTACCCTTTGAGAGAGTAGGATTGGGTGGGAAATTGATTTTAGGAGGACCACTTCTTTTCGCTTAGGCTATTTTTCAAGACTTCTTCTTTCCGTCGTCGAAAAAAAAAAAAAATAAATAAATAAATCATGTGTCGACGAAAAATGAAACTAAGAAGAAGAGTGTAAACAAAGATTCAAATGGAAGCATAGCTTTCAAGAGAAAATATGTTAGAAAAATTCTGGCGATTAGAATGATGATATTTTTAGAAGAATATATTGCCCAAAACAAGTTTGGGGGAAGAAAAGTAACAAAAGCACCCTCCACTTGTGGTCTTTGCAGTCCTAGCCTAAATAGGGAAAACTTCCTTTGCTTGGAAGTATGAGGGATAAAGGGTAGTCTTACTCTCTCACTTTGAATTCCAATCCCTTTCCATCAAATCCCCCAACACCTTGGCCTTACATTACAAGCTTAAAAGTCCTAATGATCTTCTTGCCAATGCTTATGTTGTTTTTACCGTTGTCAAGTGAGTAACATGAAATTGATCACACACTTCATAATCATTATTATTCACCTTAAAGCTCACCGTGTTAGCATAATCTTAGCTATTACAAGTCATTGGGATAGAGAGCATTGTATGTCATACATAGAAGTGCATGGGATGGATGTATAAATCTTTTGAATCCTTGGGACCTTTCGTCTCAGAATCGACTGTGTTTGGATGGTAGATCTCATACTTCTTAATGCATGATTTTCTATTAAACCGTAATTTTCATATGAATGTGGTGTTTAGCTCAATAAAACTGTTTTAGTTAAGATATTCTTTAAGACCGGTGATCACACACACACGGAGAAATTAAAAGTAGTAGCAGATTAAGAAAAGACTAGTTGGTTTTATATGACTAAGCTCGCATATATGTGGTGAGCACCAAACCGAGATTACATGCATGCCATACACTTATAACTTGAGATGAAGCCAAAAAGATTTTATGTTTTATTTTTGTGTGTAATTTTATTCGCTTTTGTATTTATTTGTTTTTGTATTTATCTCGCATAGTCGAGTCACTCGAAAGAGTCTCCTTGAGTTTGTGGGTTTATAGAGGAGTGTAAATAGTGTCACCCTCACAAAAAGATTTTAATTTTTGTTATTTATATGCTTTTGTATTTATAAGTTTATTTGTTTACTCGTGGACGAGCAAAGTTCAAGTTTGGGGGTATTTGATCGATGTATTTTATACGCCGATTTTATATACTTCTATGACTTAAATTATGCTATTTCACGAGTCTTTTGAGTACTAATATATGTTTTCGGTGAGTTTTGTAAGTTTCGTGATTGTTCGTGAAAATACGCGAAACTCCGTGGTTTTAAGTGCAAATTACAAGAAAGAAAAATTGAAGAAAAATGAAGATCTCAATGACACCTTGCGGACGCAGGTGCCTCGCACCTTGCGACCGCAAGGTAGGCAGATAGGTCCCCGGTCGGCAATCAAAGAATCAAAGCCACCACACGGAGACCTTGCGACGCAAGGTATCCAAAGACCTTGCGACCGCAAGGTAGGCGTAATGCGACCTTTTCGGATTTTCACACATTCGATCCAATCACAACTCCCGAGTATATATAGAAGTCGATGCCGAGCCTAAGCATAAGGAGGACGGCCGGAAGCTCTTTTACATAGATTTTAGGTAGTTTTAGATTGTATAACATAGTTAGGTTTTGTAATTTCAAGTATTGAAGATCAAATCATGTCTTCCATCATCTCCATGTGTCGTTCATCGCCTATGATGAACTAAATCATCCCTAATCTAGAGGTGGGAGGTAACTTGTATCGAATTTATGTTTTGATTCATATATATATGTCTATTCAATGCTTGTTGATTGTGTTGTTTATCAACCCCTATATTATTTTGCTTTGAACAAATGAATGTAATCGCAAATAATAAAGGCTTAGAGGTGCGGATAACCGCATGACCAAGTGCATATGTCGCATAATCGGCTCACCAACACAATAAATTGGACCTATCGAAGCACGAGAGTGATAAGTTAGGACCAGGTTCTTACATGATCTAGGTGACAGATAGATCATAAATCTAGGTGACAGCTAGATTGATAGTTCATGTGCTTAGGATATAGAATGGGTGAATTTTGTGGGGATGGAGGCTGAACCAATTGTTCAACGACTATATCTATTTTTAGTGAACGAACCCAAGACATTGAATGACATTATTATGAATTGAACATAAAGGAGATATAAGTGAAACCCGTAATCCTAGATTTCCACTCACCATAAGATCTTCATATCGTTATTACTTGTCTAATTAGTTAAACATCTATAACTAGTAATTTAGAGTAGAATTAAACATAAAAACCCCCTTAGGTTAATAATTTGCTATCTATAATCGCACTGCTCGTGATCACTTGTCTCGTGGGTTCGACCCTTGCTTCCGAGTCTATTCTATAATAGTCTTGTACACTTGCAAGGAAATAGATAAAATAAAACATCGATCAAGGATGATAGATCATAAATCTAGGTGATAGCTAGATTGACAGCTTCTGCTTAGGATATAGAATGGGTGAATTTTATGGGATGGAGGTGAACCAATTGTTCAACGACTATATCTATTTTTAGTGAATGAACCCAAGACATTGAATGCCATTATTATGAATTGAACATAAAGGAGATATAAGTGAAACCCAGAATCCTATATTTCCACTCACCATAAGATCTTCATATCTGTTATTACTGTCTAATTAGTTAAACATCTATAACTAGTAGATTAGAGTAGAATTAAACATAAAAACCCCCCTTAGGTTAATAATTTGCTATCTATAATCGCACTGTTCATGATCACTTGTCTCTGTGCGTTCGACCCTTGCTTCCGAGTCTATTCTATAATAGTCTTGTCCACTTGCAAGGAAATAGATAAAATAAAACATCGATCAGTAGCAGATAAGGGGACTGTGAGCGAGAGCATGAGTTTGTGAGCAGAAGGGGGATTATGTGAGTAGAAAAGGGGATTCTGTGAGAAATACGGTGAGCAGAGATAAAAGCAGTGAGAGGCCGTGGGTTGTGAGGATCCAATAGGTAGCCGCATTCAACCCCCTTTGTTCTGATCTCTGGTCAGTACCTTCAACAGAAATCTATGGGCAGATTCCTCTTTTCGTCTTTCTAGTTCTTGGTGAGCCAATGACTGTGAGAGTGATATAGATTGGGAGATCTTTGTGAGCTTGGTCTATTGAGTGAGTACAGAGTGTAGTGAGCTTGGGTTGGGGTTACGGGTTGCTGGGTTTGTGTAAGTGATCCTCTTTTTGTCATCTTATCCTGTTGTCTCCTCTGTTCTCGGTTGTCGGAGCTTGGGGTCGAGTCTAGTATGTGGCTTTGACCTTGGGTATGCGGTGTGTTGTTTCCTTTGGACTCGTTGGTGGATATGGCCGGTGAAAGGGTGTCTGAGCCGAAGAGGGTGTAGCCGAGGTCTTTGTGACCGATTACGGCGAGTCGTGTTTTTGGAACACGGCGTTTTAGTCATTCTCCTTCGTTGCTTCAGTATTATACTTTCTATTGTTATTATCTGCTTATACTAACACTGCTTTTGCGCCTCGAATCTTTTTGCGATTTTACCCACAGTGTATTTCCTTTTTGTTTTTCCATAACAGATTGGTGGAAATATTGGACTGTGAATTTCAGATTATTTACTGTTTTAGACCCCTCGGTGATTGAATGTTATCCCCTCCCCGGTTTGTAATCAATAGAGTGGTTGTTTAGTTATTTTGTTATAACTAGTGTTATCCGCTTTATTTAAACTTGGGTATGTATTTAATCTGGTTACTCTGATTCTTGTATTGGGACGGTTCCTGGCTAAGTGTAGTGGTACAATTACACAACTGTGGTATCAGAGCCACCCGCGTTCTCGTAGAGTGAGTCGGTAGAGTCCCATTCAATCCAAACTTTTAGAAACTCTCTCCTAGAGTTTCTTGGTGAGCTTCGGTTACCCTTGCTTTATTTTACGATGTACGTTATATCTGTTGATTGATATAGCTTCGTATTTTATGTGCTTGGTTTATTGCTATATTTGGATGGTTTTGTTAGTGTTATTTATTTCTCCTGTTTAATTGATATTTTTCCTTAAATCCTGTTTAGTGTTGTTTTAGATCTGTTTACTACTTGCTTGTTTTCTGGAGTTTTAAAAATATGTTTTTGAAACTTGGATATTCTGTGTCTGTTCTGTGGTGGTTTGGTTGTTATATTGTTTCTGTGATAATTTTTTCAAAAATGGCTTCGTCGTCTTATGCTTTGGAACCCTTTAATGGTAAAAATGACTTTTCGATTTGGCAAAAAAAAAAAAAGTATTTTAATTAAAGAAAAAAGTTTTCAAAGTCGTAACTCATGAGTTTGCTAAAAACACCTCGGAAGAAGCTATTCGTGAAATGGATGAAAGTGCCTACGCGTCTCTTATCTTGAACTTGTCTGATTCGGTTATGGGAAAATGTGGTAAACATAAACATGCAAAAAGTCTTTGGGAAAAATTTGAAGAACTTTACTTTGAGAAAACTTTGCCGAGTAAAATTCATCTTCTGGAAAAAAAATTCAGTTTTAAATTGGATTTAAACAAAGACATGGATGATAACATTGACGCATTTACCAAGTTAGTTGAAGATATTAAACAAACCGGTGATGGACACATAGACAATTATACCTCGATTGTGCTTTTGAATGTGATACCTGAATCTTATGTCGACATGAAACCTGTTATTAAGTACGGTAGGGATGAAGTTACGCTTGATACAGTGATTTCGAGTCTGAAAGGCAAAGAGTTAGATTTTAAAAGCTGCTAGAAAAGGTAAATCAGATTCCGGTGAGGTTAATATGGTGAGAGGTAGAACGTTTGAAAGAAACAATGATCGGGAAAACAATCAAAATCAGAACAAATGCATAAATCAGAATTCTGGAAATGGAAGAAATAGAAGCAACAGTAGGTCTGAATGGAGAACTAAAGGTAGGTAATGTTACAACTATGGAGAAATGAGACACTTTAGGAAAGATTTCCCTAATCCTAAAAAGAAAAACATGAATCAATGTCAATATCAGAACCAGCAAAACGACTGTAATGTGGCTTGTTGTGAGACTAGTGCTGATGTTTTTGTGGTAGCGGAATTATGTGATGATGCTTTGAATTATGTGCATTCCATGTTTTCTTGCGAAAATGAATGGTTAGTTGATTCTGGTTGCTCATTTCACATGTCACCTTATAAAAACATTTTTTGCTCTTACAAGGAATTAGAAATTGGTTTTGTTTCTGTGGCCAATGAGAAAATTTGTCCTATTGCTGGAATCGATGATATTTGCTTGAGATTTGATTCGGGAAATGTTTTTACTTTGAAGAATGTGAGACATGTGCCTGCTTTGTGCAATAACTTGATGTCTTGTGTCGCATTAGAAGATGATGGGTTAGAGGGTAGATGGGGTAAGGGTATGATGAAAATTACTAAGGGCAATTTGGTAATTTTGAAAGCTGAAAAACAAAAGAGATTGTATGTTTGCAATGTTGTCCCGGTGTCTTTTACTGAAAATCAAACAAATGCTTTTAAGAACGAAAATTCTAATTTGTTGCATAAAAGACTTGGACTTTTGAGTAGTAAAGGCTTAAAAATTATTCACAAAAATGAATGTTTTGTTGATGATGAGATTTCTTGTGTGCCTTTGTGTGATACTTCTGTGACTTGCGAACATCAAAGGGTTAGTTTTTCGCTTCCCCCTTTGGAAAAATTCTCTTTTAAAAATCATCTTGAGTTGATCTATGCGGATGTGTGGGGTCCTATGTGTGAGCCCTCGCATGGTAGGAATAGATATTGGTTATCTATTGTTGATGACTTTTCAAGGAAAGTCTGGGTTTTTCCTATGCAAGATAAAAGTGATGTTTTTGGTAAATTTAAAACATGGAAACTTTTGGTCGAAAAACAAACCGGTAAGAAAATCAAGAAACTTAGGACGGATAAGGGGTTAGAGTTCTGTAACGATGAGTTCGCGAGATTCTGCGTGGAGAGTGGGATTGATAATGAAATATCTTTCCATTGCAATTTGGCTGAGCGTATGAATAGAACTTTGTTAGAACGAGTGAGGGTTATGCTTGCTTCGACGGGTCTTCCCATTGGCTTTTAGGGAGAGGCGGTTGTGTTATGTGCAATAGGTCCCCTTCTATCCCGCCGCCTAATGATGTACAAGTTGTGTTTTTCGTTGTGAAATTGATTTTTCCCCTTCTATCCCGAGAGAATCGAACAAGTTGTGTTTTTCGGTTGTGAAATTGATTTTTCGACTTGCTGGCGGTTGTCTTGCATCGGTTCGTTGTGTTTTCTTAATAACAAACTTGAACCTCGGTACTTGTGTTTTCTTAGGAGAGGGTGAGAGAGTATAGATTGTGGATAAGAGATGAGAATGATGAGAGACTTGTCATGTGTAGGGATGTAGAGTTTGACGAAATTGAATTTCCTTACTTGTTGCCTGCTCAGCCTGTTAATGCTATTGTTGCACCCCCTCCCCCGGCTCCAATTGTGGTGGAGCAACCCTATGTGTTGAATTCTCTTGATGTGAACTCGTGTATGCAAACTGAAATTGTGGAAAAACGTGAAACTGTGCTTGCTAATCATGAAATTGTTGATAAAGAATGTGAACAAAATGAGGTGGAAGAAAATATGATGGAAATTCCTAGACTTGAAAATTTAGGTGTGTATCAACTTGCTAGTGGTAGGCCTAGACCTTTTGTTAGGAGGCCATCTAGTTTTGATAGAAATTTTCACATTTCCTCATTTGTGTCTGGTACGCTTAATTCTTTTAACAATTCGAATGATCCCATGATTTACAACAATGGTGCTTTAAAATTTGGAAATCCTAGTGATTTGTTGAATGCTTTAATGATTAATATTAATGCTTTGCATGTGAACCATTCTTGGACTTTGGTGCCCCTTCGTGTGGGTGATCTTACTTCTTTTAAAGCTAGGTTGGTTGTAAAAGGGTTTTCTCGAAAACAAGGGATTGTGATTAAGCTTGCTTTAGTTGCCCAATTCGATTGGGAGGTTAAACCTTTGGTGGTAACAAAAATTCAATCTAGTTTTAAAATGCTTGATTTTGATTCTTGTGATTGATGGTTTGTTTTGGTTACCCGAAAATCCTCGACATTACTTGGTGTGTGTCGTGGTATCTTTCTTGTTCTTACTTTGCGTGTGAGAATAAGTTAGATTGGCTTACTTTGTGTTAGCGGTGGTGATTTCCTTGAAATCCGTGGGCAGTTCTTTGTGAACAGTCATGGTGTCTTGACTAATTTTACTTTGTGTTTAATTACTTAAGTGTTTTCCCTGTTTTGGTCCTCCTCTGTGTTGGATCAAGTGCAGGGATAAGGCGATGATGAACCTTTTTTGTTTTAAAATATCCTCGAGTCCAATGGTGTGAACCGACACTTGCTCCAATTGGTGGAGATTGTTAGGAAATTTGGAGGCCCAAATCGGTTGCGCCTTTTCAATAATTCTCCCTAAGCCTATCCACCCCGGCCTCCTTGGTGCGGCAGTCCTTAATTGGTGAAATCCTTTGATTTGTTCAAATTGTTTGTGAATTCAAAAGGTGGAATGGTTGAAAACTCACCAATTCCTTTATTCCCTTTTGTTGGTGACAACACATTCTCACTTTATCCTTTGGTAACCGTTTCTGTCGCTTTCCTTTACTAATTTCAGCCGCCCTATATATTTTATTCAGCTTGCCTTTCGTCATTGGTAGCAGATAAGGGGACTGTGAGCAAGAGCGTGAGTTTGTGAGTAGAAGGGGGATTATGCGAGCAGAAAAGGGGATTTTGTGAGAAATACGGTGAGCAGAGATAGAAGCAGTGAGAGGCCATGGGTTTATGAGCAGTGAGAGTGAGCGTTTGAGGAGAGAGAGTGACTGTGAGCTGTGAGGATCCAACAGGCAGCCGCATTCAACCCCCTTTGTTCTGATCTCTGGTCAGTACCTTCGATAGAAATCTATGGGCAGATTCCTCTCTTCATCTTTCTAGTTCTTAGTGAGCCAATGACTGTGAGAGTGATATAGATTGGGAGCTCTATGTGAGCTTGGTCTGTTGAGTGAGTACAGAGTGTAGTGAGCTTGGGTTGGGGTTACGGGTTGCTGGGTTTATGTGAGTGATACTCTTTCTGTCATCTTCTCCTGTTGTCTGACTGTTCTCGGTTGCCGGAGCTTAGGGTCGAGTCTAGTATATGGCTTTGACCTTGGGTATGCGGTGTGTTGGTTCCTTTGGACTCGTTGGTGGATATAGCCGGTGAAAGGGAGTCTAAGCCGAAGAGAGTGTAGCCGAGGTCTTTGTGACCGATTACGACGAGTCGTGTTTTTGGAACACGGCGTTTTAGTCACTCTCCTTCGTTGCTTTAGTATTATACTCTCTGTTCCTATTATCTGGTTATAGAGATGTTAATAGGGCCGAGAACCGCAGGTCTGAACCTATTAAATCGGGTTTTTTTAGGGTTAGGTTGCAATTTTAGCAGACCGTTTAAACCGCAACCGATTAGGGATTGAAACCGTTAGGGCCAGACCGAAACCCGTTAGGGTTGAACCGGAAGCCGGCTTGCATACGGTTTAGTATAGTTAGTAATATACGGGATGGGTACAATACCCAAAACCGTTAGGGTTGGATCGATTAACAGCTTTAATATAGTTAGTATAATATACGGGACGCGTATAATACGCTAAAATAAGCGTACAAGCCTCGAAATTGGGAAAAAACGTACAAATTTAATCATTGGCTGGAAACCGCACGTTTGAACTGAAACCGACAGGGCCAGACCGAAACCGTTAGGTTTTTGACCGGACAACAGTGAAAACTGACTAAATCGGACCTATTATGGACCGGAACCGTTAGGGTTGGACCGAAACTGTTAGGGCTAGATCGATTAACATCTTTATCTGTTTATACAAAAACTCTGTTTGCAGCTCTGTCTCTTTGCGATTTTATCCCACAGTGTATTTCCTTTATGTTTTTCCGTAACAGATTGGTGGAAATACTGGACTATGATTTTCAGATTATTTACTGTTTTAGACCTCTTGGTGATTAAATGTTATCCCCTCCCCGGTTTGTAATTGATATAAAGGTTGTTTAGTTATTTTGTAATAACTAGTGTTATCCGCTTTATTTAATCTTGGGTATGTATTTAATCTGGTTACTTCGATTCTTGTATTGGGACGGTTCTTGGCTAAATGTAGTGCTAGAGATGTTAATAGGGCCGAGAACCGCAGGTCTGAACCTATTAAACCGGGTTTTTTCAGGGTTAGGTTTGCAATTTTAGCAGACCGTTTATACCGCAACCGATCAGGGATCGAAGCCGTTAGGGCCAAACCGAAAACCGTTAGGGTTGAACCGGAAGTCGACTTGCATACGGTTTAGTATAATTAGTAATATATGAGATGAGTATAATACTCAAAACCGTTAGGGTTGGACCGATTAACAGCTTTAATATAGTTAGTAGAATATACGGGACGCGTATAATACACTAAAATAAGTGTACAAGCCTCGAAATTGGGAAATAACGTACAAATTTAATCATTGGCTGGAAACCGCAGGTTTGAACCGAAACCGGCAGGGCCAGATCGAATTCGTTAGGTTTTTTGACCGGACAATAGTAAAAACCAACTAAACCGGACCTATTCTGGACCGAAACCGTTAGGATTGACTCGAAACCATTAAGGCTAGACCGATTAACATCTCTATGTAGTGGTACAATTACCCAACAAAAATAATTACTACTGTTTACCAGATTCGCTACACTTGTCACTTGGTGTAGTTAGTCGAGGAAGAGTTGTAAGTTCTTCTGTGAAACCTCCCCAAAGAAGGTTTTCAGACAAGTCTAGATAAAAAAGGTTTGGAAGGGTCCCCAACCATCCTGGAATCAAGCCTGTAATTTGATTGAAAGATAGATCGAGTACCTCTAGTTTCCCCAGTGTTGCTAACCAATCCGGGATTTGACCCCTAAACTTGCAACCACCTAGACCTAGAACACGGATATTCGAAATCATACGTACCTATTTGACATTCTCTCGTTGTAGAAGTTCTTGGAGAGAATAACGGTTTGAGATTCTCAAGGCTCATCAAAATACGGATGGCTACTTTGAAATTGGAAAGGCTTGTTTTTTTAGAAAGTGAGGAAGGACGGCGATTTTAATTCTCGTATCTCGAGTAAAATCTCTCCCTTTAATGGTTCTTGGACAGACGGATCGCCTTTAAGGACTTGCACAAGAAGAGACTTGCTGGCAAGGTACCACTGAAATTGTTGTCCCCTAGGTCAATAGCTTCAAGGTGGATGAACTTGGAGAAATTAAAACTCAAGAGTTTGCCAACTAGGGAGTTGTCCCTTGTAATCGGTATCACGATATTCGTGCAATTAAATCGAGACATGTGCGAGTGTCGTTCATGTTGTTATTGTGAAGAAGCAATTGTTCCAAGTCGAGAGCTTCCCAATATCCCAAGGGATCAACCCATTCATTTGGTTACCATGTAGTGCGAGAATTCGAGATTGGTGAGATTCGAAATGCCTCTGTCAATTTGTCCGAAATCATATTCCCGAGGAAGAAGATTTCTTGTAATGATCTAATTTGTAAATATCGTTTGGAAGGCTGTCAGGTGAGAATATTAAAACCTGTAGCGAAACTTCTAGGTTGGAACAATTCCCGAAACCTTTTGAGATATTACCAGTAAACTGGTTGAAGGAAAAATCAAAATGCAAGAGGAAGGGGAATTTACGCAAATCGAAGAGGGAAGTGGGCGGTAAAAGCTGTTGTTGCTAATGTTGAAGCTCATCAAATTCAATAGAGGTGAGAGAAATGAACCTTGAATCAACCCATCAAATTGGTTGCTTGACAAGTCTAAATTTTGGATAGAAGCGGGAAGGATATCGACGTTAACTTCGGAAAGATGATTATAGCTCAAGTCAATGACCTCAAGGCGATTCAAGGACATGAAAAATCCATCCGTCAAAGGGCCGAAGAGGAAATTGTGTGAGAGATTGAGATGAGTGAGTGTGGTGATATTGGTGAGATACGGAGAGATGTCTCCACGGATGTTTCTAGAGGTTAGCCATAATCGAGTGACTTGATCTTTACGATCACAACCTATTCCCTCCCTGAGCAGCAGTAACCGTGGAAGACCAATTTAATGGAGGGTGAATGTTGAGGGAGAAAGATAAAAAGAGTTATTGAGTTGGAGAAGGCGAGCGTAGTGTGAGCAAAACAAGAAAATGGAAAAGAATAAACAGCTTCATCGAGAAAGATTATTCTGAGGAAGTGACAAGTATGCTATACGTCAACTTATGGATAAAATTTCGCCACAATTACGCCGTGCCTAAACGAGGAATTTCCCGGCAAGAGTTGCATTTCAATGATATAGGTGCGAAAGTCTTACTTTATCAATTGAATAATCTATTGAGGCAAAACCGTTAACGAGGTCGGGCTATTGCTTACTTTAATAGAATAAGAGATTAATCAAGTCGTACATGCATGTTGTATTCCTAAACCTTTTATCGACCTTTTAAAAAGTGGACTTTTAGATTTAAGAATCTTTATTTGTTGATAATTAGCATTGCTCTCCAATATTTACCACTCTTTAAGAACAAATCTTGACTTCGATATGGTTATGGAATTCTTTACAACTTCTACGAAAAGTCTAGGCATTTCGCGTTGAAAACTTCAACTTGCTTAGTTCAAGAATCGCTGGGGTTGATTGGTGATCTTTAACTAAGGTACCGACATCATGCCTGAGGACTTCATCGCATATCGAAAGACTTTTTCCTCATTGCCTTAGTCATTGATGGATATAAGTTTTATTAGGCTCTTAAGCTTTTAATCCGTCCGATGAAACCCATCTTCATACGCGACACTAGTTTTTGAGAATTTATAAGTGCCAAAAGCCGGCAGACGACTCTCATGCAAATGGGCCGCAAAGCCGTTGGTTTCTACAAGGTGTATTATTTGCCCATGCTCTCGGTTATCTTGTCATGAATACAAGAAGCTTACCGATCAATTAGTTTTCACTCACAATTGCTCTCGACAAGTTTATATTGGTTTCTCTAAAGCATCCCGCTATGTAAAAGGTGCTTTTCTGGCCAGAACTCGCCACCAAGTAGACCACTCTTATGTTGAAGATCAACACAAGCCCAAATCATATGTTTAAGCCCAAAGAAAATAAAAGTCCAACCCATTTCTATGGAAGGATGTAGAAGGAAGAAGTTTTTGTGGAAGATTGTAGAAATGAGATATTTTAAGAGAAGTATGTAGAATGTTGTATTAATGTGTGGTTAGGATTATTTCTCAATTTAATATTTGTGTGGTATAGGTTGTATGGGGAGAACTATAAATACCTCTTGCATTGTGTTATAAACTATCCACCAAAAAAATAAGTTTTCCACTCCTAAGAAGTGTAGTGTCTTGAGTGTGAGTTGCAAGCTTCCTATTGAGTGTCCTTGTATTTCTCTTCAAAGTGTGAGTGATCTCTTGAAAGTGTTGTAGTTTCTTATATCGTGGGTATAATACAAGTAATTTATTTACTTGTTTGGGTCCAATATTAGTAAGTTTAGAGTTGCTTACTCTAAATTTTACTCAACATTTGGTATCAGAGCGGAACGGTCGGGGATCGTTCTTGTTGGAGCTATCTTGAGTCGTGAGGAGTTTGACACTTTGCAAGTTTGTTAGTCCAGCTTGTTCGGTATAGTCGAAGTCTTGACCGGCATAATGGGTGACCTTCAAGTTGTTGGAGGAATCAAGAAGCTCAACAACAAAAAACTTCAACATGTGGGCGACATGCATGGAGTCTTACCTACAAGGTCGTGACCTGCGGGAGGTTGTCGGTGGTGGTGAAGCTACACAACCGGGATAGAAGATGCCAACGGCATTTTGCGAAAGTGGAAAATTAAAGCAGAGGCAAAGCAATGTTTGCTTTAAAGACCACTGCTTGAAGAAGAAATGTTGGAGCACATCCGAGATGCCAAAACACCAATGGAAGCATGGGACACTTTGGTTACGCTTTTCAAAGAAAAAGAACGATACAAGGCTACAACTTCTAGAGAACGAGCTGCTATCGGCGGGCGCAACGACATGACGATTGCCCATACTTCCATAAGGTAAAGTCAATATGCCGCAAAATTTCGATTTAGATCCAACAGGCTCAATTGGGAAACCAGGATAAAAAGAATAATTATCCATGGTTTGAGACCGAGTATCGAGGGTTTGCTGTTGCTGTGACAAAGATGGCCGACACAACCATCACTTGTAGAGTTTGAAAATTTGCTTGCATAGACAAGAAGCTATGGCCAAGCAAATGGGAGGAGTCTCGTTGAAAGGTGAAGAGGAAGCGCTATACACCAACAAAAGCAAAGACAATTTCAAGCGGCATACTGGTGGTGGATCTAAAAAGGATGGTGACAAACTAAAAGATCATCAAGGAAATGGAGGCTTTGGCCCGTGGGAGCTTCAAGAATCGCCAAAGAATAGAAAGTTTGATGGAGAATGTTACAATTGTGGGAAGATGGGTCACATGGCGAAAGATTGCTGGGGTAGGAAAAAACATGTTCAAGGTAATGCTGCTACTTCCAGTTCTAAAGAGAAAAGTGAAGATGCTTGGGATGCCGAAGCATTATTCGTCATGGAGGAAGAAGAATTAGCTCACCTGTGACATCACCGTAACATATTGACTACAAGAATGATTGGATCATGGATTCGGGTTGCTCAAATCATATGACGGGTGACAAAGCGAAATTGCAAAACTTGTCTGAGTACCAAGGGAGGTCGTGGTGGTGGTGACAAATGACAACTCAAGGTTGCCGATAGCTCACATCGGTAAGACGATAGTTACCCCGATATAATTCTAACCAAGTGCCACTTGAAGATGTTTATCATGTCCCAGAATGAAGAAAAATTGTTATCTGTGGCTCAATTGACATCATCAAAGTGCCACTATGTCTTGTTCGGTCCCCGAGATGTTAAGGTTTATCGTAATCTTAAAATCTCGTAAACACCGACAATGGAGGGACAACGATTGAGTTCGTCTACGTGATGTCGCCAGAGTCTCGTGATATGTAGACAAGACAAGGAAAAATGAGACAAACAGATCTATGGTACATGCGGTTAGGTCACGTTAGCTATTCCAAGCTAAATGTGATGGTGAAAAGTCGATGCTTAAGGGGCTTCCTCAACTTGAGGTGCGAACAGATACTGCGATGTGAGGATGCCAAGATGGTAAAGCACACCAACTACCATACGAGGAATCAAAGTTTAAAGCAAAAGAACCATTGGAGTTGGTACACTCGCACGTATTCGGCTCGTTAAGCGTACCATCAATCACGCAGATGCGGTACATGGTGACATTTATTGATGACTTCTCCGTATGTGTGGATTTTCTTTATGAAAGAAAAATCGACACATTCTCAAAGTTTAAAGAGTTTAGAGAGTCGCTTGAAGGAGACGTGAGGAAAGAAGATACTGCTTACGCACGCACAATGGGGGAGAATATAGCTCAATGGAGTTCTCTCAATACCCGAGGAGTGCCTACGCCATCAATACATTCTGTGCCAATACACCACAACAAAATGGTGTAGCCGGAGGAAGAACCGGCATCTTGCAAAATTTGTCGAAGTATGCTACATGCAAAGAATGTGCCTCGAAGGTTTTGGGTCAAGCAATGAGGATCTGCCTTCGTGATCAATGCATTTCCCCAACCAAGGTTAGATTTATTTCACCCTTTGAAAAATTGTGGAACATGAAACCCACAGCTTAGCTATTTTCGAGTATTTAGTCAGGGTGTTATGTATTTGTTCCCCGATCATTTACTGGAGCAAGTTTGACAAGAAGGCTATTAGATGCATCTGTGGGATACGACAGCCCAAAGAAAGGTGGAATGTTGCGATCCAACAAGTGGAAGATGTTACACTTCATGAAATGTGGTGTTTGATGAAACATCTTCTTGGTGGTCGCCGAGAAGGAGGTGCTACCAAAGATTCTAGAATTTGAAGAAAAGTGCAATGTAAGATAGAGCATACTATCCAACTCAAAACCAAGTTCGTGAACCTCAAGATCCGCATTACGACGATGATGACCGAAACAAGGGTGACTCGTAATCCTTGGCAAACAGTGTATATCAACAACCGATGAAGAAGATGGGCTTAATGAAATCAAGAATCAACTCCACTTCAAGGTCAACAAGAACAAGAAGGTCAAATCCTAAATACGCCAATGTCGCCATAATTGAAGAAGCAACAGAGCCCGAGACGTCGAAGAAGCATCACATAGTTCCGAGTGGATGGCGGCTATGAAAGAAGAGATCGATGCACTTGTACAAAATCGACGTGGGATCTCGTACAAAGCCAAAAGATGTAAAACCCATATCCTCGAAGTGGGTTTACAAGATAAAGCGTCGCCCAAATGGGTCAATCGAGAGGTACAAGGCACGATTGGTAGCTCGAGGTTTCTCTCAACAAGATGGACTCGACTATGATGAAACGTTTAGTCCTCGTGGCAAAGCTTACAACTGCTCGAGTCCTACTTGCACTTGTAGCCAACAAAGATTGGAATTTGTGGCGTATGGATGTGAAGAATGCTTTTCTTCATGGAGAGTTGATCGAGAGATTTATATGAACCAACCAATGGGTTTTCAAAGTCAAGTTCATCCCGAATATGTGTGTAAGCTACGAAAGGCACTCTACGGATTAAAACAAGCGCCTGTGGCATGGTATGGTAAGATTGCTGAATTTCTAACACAAAGTGGTTATTCAAGAACACCTGCGTATTCCAAACTTGTTTGTTAAATCAAATGAAGGAAAGCTAGCTATTGTGCTAGTATATGTGGATGACTTGATCATAACAGTGACGATGAGGCGTAAATTTTTCTGGACGAAGGAGAATTTATCGCTTGTTTCCGTGATGAAGGAACTTGGTCACCAAGCACTTCC
>JABEVN020002124.1:0-22473 GCA_013146195.2 Codonopsis lanceolata
TTTTAGAAGGTCAATTTTTCAAAGGTCATTCGATGAGTCTTGTTTTTGATTCAATAATGTCAACGACACCATCGATTATAGAATTTCATTCAAATTCAAATAAGACATATTTTGATGTTGGTGCCTTCACGCAATGTTTATAAAAAGAAAGTCGGGGTTAGTCATTATCTACTTGCGCATTACTTCTTATGAAAAAAAAATACATGTTTTTGAGTCATGGTTAGTTGTATGTCACTTTGTAATATCGGTACATATTCAACGATAAATGTTCTTTATAAAGAACTATTTCAAATTTATAATAATCTCTTTAAATTTATGTGATTTTCCATCTTTAATTGCAATCGTTTATTAATTTTTGTTTATTACGTTCATATTAAAGTTTTTAATTGTATACTATTAAGATAATTACAAAAAAATCCCGACCTATTTTATGTTTTGCAAAATTAACCTCGCTTTTGTATTGATTTTCACCAAATTGAACCTCCACCTATTTTCATTTTTGCAATTCAAACCTTCCATCAAAGAGGTGTTAATTTTTTTAAGAGGATGGTGAGTTGTTGCCATGTTGGTAGTCGACGTGGACACGGTGGCATCCAACTTATATTTCTTATTTTTTTCATTGCAAATTAAACCATGTACATTTGTTTATCTTGCAAAATGAACCTTGGTCAAATCAGATTTTAATTCCCGCCATTTCTATTGCAAATTAAACCTTATACTTTTTTTTTTGCAAGATGAACCTTGATCAAATTAGTTGTTAGCTCCCGACTTTTTTTTTATTGCAAAGTAAACCTTGTTTTTTTTTTTTTTGCAATATAAACCTTGATGGAATTGCGATTTTGGCTATATAAATACCAATTTCATCCAAAAAAAAAAATCATCTCATTCTCTAACAATTCATTCCATTAATTATATTTGTTATCTTACAATGAACATATTTATTTGTAGTTGTGGAAGGGCTGGCATACGAACATCATGGACCGATTAAAATCCGAGGAAAGAAATTCTTGGGTTGTGAAAAATATGGGATAAGTTATTGATTTTTAAAATTTTAATTTTCTAGAAAATTATTTTATTTATTTACTTGTTTTATTTTTTATGTTTTTGTAGCTAGAAAGGGGATGTCGATTTTTCCTCTGGCTTGATCCTCTTCTAAAGGCAGTTGAAGTCGAAACTAAAACTAACAACAAATGCCTTTGGTTTTTTTCATGTTATCATTCGTGTTCAACCTCATCTTCATTTTAATCATAATTGGGCAAGATTAATATATCAGAGTATGTAAGTATTAAGACGAGTTGTTATTGTTTATAGGGTTAAGTATACCATTAATGTTTAATTGCTTATAAGTATATATATATTTTATTTTATATCCGGTTGTTTAATTGCTTATAAGTTTATTATATATATTGCTACTATTGTTTCATTCTTAATGTTTTCACTTTTCAATTACCTTGGATTCAAATTTTCAATTACCATGTTTGATGATATTTGTAAGAAAAGTTTGATTTTTTGTCTATTAATGTTTGATGCTAATTAGTAATTTAGCTTAATTTACCGATTAAAATATATTTGTCTAATTTTAAATGTTTTTACAAACAATTAATTTAATTTTTTGTCGAACCACGAAACCAAACCAAACCGAGTGGTTTGGTTTTTTTAAAGTCTTTAGATATAAGATTTTTACCATTATTATCAATAAAATAAAAATATCTCACATTTGTTAGAAAGTGATGTTGATTTTAATTTTAGATAAAATACTTTTATTATTATTACTAATAGACGAGATATCATACATTTGTTAAAAAAATGATGTTGATTTTAAAAGTCTTTAGATAAAAGACTTTTTCTTTTATTATCAATATAATAGAAGAGATGTATCCCACATTATTTAAGAAAAGATGGTTATAAAATTTTTAAAATAGAAACATCTACTATTATTACCAAATGATGGTATGTATTACACATTGGTTAGAGAGTGATCTTTGATTTTAAAAGTTTATAATTATATTTTAAAGTCTTTAGATATAAGATTTTTACCATTATTATCAATAAAATAAAAATATCTCACATTTGTTAGAAAGTGATGTTGATTTTAATTTTAGATAAAAGACTTTATTATTATTACTAATAGAAGAGATATCATACATTTGTTAAAAAAATGATGTTGATTTTAAAAGTCTTTAGATAAAAGACTTTTTTATTTTATTATCAATATAATAGAAGAGATGTATCCCACATTATTTAAGAAAAGATGTTGGTTATAAAATTTTTAAAATAGAAACATCTACTATTATTACCAAATGATGGTATGTATTACACATTGGTTAGAGAATGATGCTGATTTTAAAAGTTTACAATTATTAGCAATAGAAGAGAAGTATTTCACATTGGTTATAAAAGTAATATTGGTTTTTTAAAAAATTTAGATGATATATCTCACATTCGTTATAAAGAAATGTATCTCACTTTATTTAGAAATGAGTATTGATTATAAAAATCATTAAATATAAATACATCTTTTGTAATATGTATGCACATTGTTTAGAAATAGGTGTTGGTTAAAAAGTCTTTTATTTACTACTATTATTACTAATAGAAAATATCTGTACCACATGGTTAGAATGTAGTGTTGGTTTTAAAAGTTTTTAGATAAAAGATTTAAACTTTCATTACCAATAAAAATATAAAATAAGTATCTCACATTGTTTAAAAATGACTTATGATTTTAAATGTTTTTTAACAAAATGACTTCTAATATTATTATCAAGTTAGATATTAATTTTAAAAGTCTTTAGATAAAAAAATTACTATTATTATTAATACAAAATATGTATCTCACGTTAGCTAGAAACTTATATTAATTTTAAAAGTATTTAGGTAAAAAAATCGTTTAATATTAGTTACAATATAAAAAAAATTATAATCATGGAAGAGATTAAAAATCACATTATAATGTCGAAAAATTATATTATTATTACAAAAATATATCTCATATTTTACCCGTAAGGAGTACGAGCTAAATAACTAGTAACTTATTAAAACCGTACATCGCACCGATAGTAACCTAGTTATCATCCTATTTTTTTTCTTTTTCCTCATAACATCTCTTTTTTTATCGTCCTATTTTTTTCATTCACAATACAATATTTATCTAGAATTAATAAGGACAATTATAGTAAAATGTGGATACATTTTTCTTGAATTCTTATAACATAATTATTTATTTTGGAAAGAAAGTAGCAGTAACATTTATCTTAACCCCCGGGATAATTCCGACGTCCATTAACGCTGCTCTCTTCCTACTTGCAACCAATTCCCTCAACTTCATTCCCCCGATCAAGTAGCATATCTCGAAACCTCGAATCACCAAATTTAACCCTTCCCTAAAACCAACCAAATCCTAGTTTTTAATTGCCCCAAAATATTCAATTAATAAAAAGAATCAACTTAATCCACTAAATTTATCAATAAAATCAGATCTGAACTGTCAACGGCCACATATGCGGAAATTTTTGGAGCTTTGACACTTGAGAAAACTTATGGCAAGTCCAATGGTAGTACGCTGGTACTTGCCTATAGGTATCAAAATTAAATTTTGATACCTATTGATTATTATTTATGAGTATCAAATGATTATCTCTAACCATATGTATTAAAATTAGTTGAGGTACTAAGAGAGGTATCAAATTTGGTACATTCCCTAGTACCACACCTAATTTTGATATCTTTTACTTTAATTATTGGAAGGTCTAATACTCTTAAATAGATATCAAAATTTGGTTTTGATCACTACTATTGGACTTGTCCCTATTTCAAAATTGCTCAAAATAGCTTTTTGATACTCCACTTAATATTTTATATATTTATTATGTTAGAAATTAATATCCATTCAAATCTTCATTATTACGTACTTTTTCGTTTTTAAATAATTATCCTCATTTCTATTTTTGTCCGTTCCAAAATATTTTTACCACTTTACCCTCACTTTTTCAATCTACTTTAGTTATAGCAACATATTAAAGGGTATTAAAGAAAACATGGCATTATACCAATATATATAATATCGCTAATTATTTTTTCTTAAACAATGTATCGAGTCAAAGAGGACAATTATTTGAAAACAAAGGGAGAGCTATATATTTTCACAATAACATAAGATATAATTAAGGAGTGAGAGCAACACTGTAAAACTCTCAAGTTATAACATTGTTATTTTCGCTTAATCATAACAAAACTTATTTGCTATTAATTTGAAAATCTTCAAGTTTAACAAATTATCTACAAAAGAAAAAATCATAAATTGCAAATCCATGATCTTAGTCTTAAATAAAAAAATTGATCGACCACTATGAAAACAAAAGTGTTAGAACAATAGGTCATCACTCTGTAGTGTACTATTATTACTTTATCACTGACTCCTTAAAAATTACATCTATTTTTGAATTTTAAAGTACATCTATATTAAAACACAATGCTTATTTCAACAAATCTTCTAATAGATTCTAGTCTCCTTTATGCATTCAATTTAATATACATAAATAGTTTAAGAAACAGCACTAAGTCAACCGTATATCGTACGGGTAATAAACTAGTTATTATTAATAAATGTCATTATTATTTTTCTCTTTCATCATAACATCTCTTTTTTTTTAATCATCCTATTTTTTCATTCACAATACAATATTTAGCTTGGGAGTACTATATTAATAAGGATAATTTTCATAAAATGTGGATAAGTTTTTTCTTGAAATCTTATAACATTATTTATTTTGGAAAGAAAGTAGCAATAACATTTAGCTTAACCCTCGCGACAATTCCGACGTCCATTAATATTTTACTATTATTACCAATTGAAAAGATATATCCTTCATTGATTAGAAATTGATGTTGGTTTTAAAAATACTATAATTCATTACTAATATAAGCGATGTATCGTTAAAAAGTTTACAATAGAGTTCATTCTCACACATGTGTAATTGACTAAAACTATTTAAAGATTGAAATTAAATTATTTTAAACAATGTAACAATTGAGATTCACTCTCACATTTACATGTGTGAGAGCAGTTATCTACTTTTAAGTCTCTATTTTCTCTCACCCTGTTACAAAGTCACCTCCTACAATTAATATTATGAGAAATCACACTATGAGATTAATCTTATGAACAATTACTCCTTGTAAAACATCAATCTTACATTCCGCCGCAAAATCAAACGTTAATAGGTCATTTACATATAACTCCTTACAAATAACCCCAATCAACTATGAGTCGAGTTCGAATAGCGCCCATCAACTACCATTTAAAATAATGTAGCCCATAACTGTAACATTTTTTTAAAATCGCACCTTCCATTTAGACGTTATCGTTTTAAATTTTCAATTGACGAAATCAGATATACTGGTATTGTGCCATAGACACGGGTACGAATATCTAGTTACCAATAAAAGATATACATCCTACATTGGTTAAAAAATGATTTTGATTTTAAAAGTTTTTACATAAAAAACCTTATATTTTTATCATTAATAGAAGAAAAGAGAAAAGATGTATCTCATTATATAAAAAGAGATATTAGTTTAAGATTTTTTTAAGATGAAAAACTATTTTTTATTATTATCAAATAAAAAGATATATTCCACTTAAATTCCCCCAACTTCATTCCCCCGGGTCAAGTAGCAGATCTCGAAACCTCAAATCACCAAATTCAACCCTTCCCTAAAACCAATAAAAATCCTAGTTTTTAATTGCCCCGAACTATTCAATTAATAAAAAGAGTCAACTTATTCCACTAAATTTATCAATAAAATCAGATCTGAACTCTCGACGACGACATATGCAGAAAATTTTGGAGCTTTGAGACAAAGAAGTAAAATCTATAACTATTACTAAAGCAGAAGTTGTTATTGTTATGTGGCGGTTTTCTGTAAAAAACTAAAAGTTTTAAAAGAATTCGATGGTGCTACGTATCACCTTTGAAATGGTAAGTTTTTTATAAAAAAAAAAATTGATTAGTTTAAGATAAAAATCATAAATTTAATTAGATAAGATAAATATCATAAAACTAATTTGATAAGATAGATTTATGATATAGTTTTACAAGTAAATTTATGATAGTGATTTAGGATTTTATTTTTCTTTTTTTCAAATATCACTTAATTAAATTATATTTTATCTTACGCAATTTATACAAGTTTATTTTGAATTAAACTCTTCAATTTCTATCTCTTTTCATTTTCCTACTATTTAATTTATTCAAACTATCTACGGGACATTTTTATGTTATTTGTTTTTCTACACATCTATATTTATTAATCATTAATTAATAATCTATTATTTATCTATTAAATATTATTAAAATAGAAGTCGTTGCTGCCATATGACGGCTTTTTGTTGAATGCTTAAAGTTTTAAAGGATTTATGTGTTCTGACGTGACACTTTCTTGTGAAGTTGTAAAAAAAAAATTATGCCTAAAATTAAAACCGGATAGATTTTGAAAACTGGTATCTCCTTTATATATAGTAAAAGTTTTTTAAATATTTTTTGCTGTCAAAGTCGATTAGTATGAAATATATTTTATCATATTTGATTTAGACGCGTTTTACTTTATTAGGACTCCAAATTTTCATGATAAAAATGTTTTTTTACGGATAAATTTTATCAATTCTCATAAATTTTAATATTTCAATTACATATTCATATGATTACTGGCGACGATGGGTGGTGGTGAGATTTGGCTTTCTTGAAGGACGGTCACCATGTTGGATGACACCATAGCTAGTGTGTGTGTTTCCTATGAAAAGTGTATGAATACATAGAGTTATAAACCAGCATACTGCTCTAGTACTCCTTCCCTTTTAATCACTATAATAATAGCATCCCCATTGTTGGTTTTTGCCGCTTCTTAGTCTTCTTTTTACTAAGTTGAGGAATCACAATGGGAAGTAATTTTTTTGTGAGGCCAACTAGTAAAGAGAGTTTTTTCTTCTTAGCTAAAAATATAATAATAATAAGGAATCTTCTTAAAGCATGTGTAAACGGTTTGGGGGTTAAATTTAATTTTTTTTATAAAAATATTATAAAATAAGAAGATATATTGTTAAATAAAGAAAAATGTGTAGGTGACAGTAGAATTTAACTAAAAAGATATATAAGAATAATTAACAATATAAATGCTCTAATAATAATAATTGTATATGATGTGTGAGTGTTTTTCCCTTTTAAAATTGTTTACGCGTTAATCACTTTATTTAGATGAAAATTTTTAAAACTTTTATGAAAAACAAAATATAGTATTGCTTGTGCAGTGTGCTGCCCCTTTTTTTAGATTAATTAATTAATCAATTAATTTGTTAATCTGCCTGGGAGACACATGGAGTGTGTCAGTGTGTGGCAGTGGGATACTATTGACAATTTGAGGCACAGGAGTAAATAATTTTTCTTGGATGGGTTCCCGTGGTTTTTTAAAAGTACTTATTAGTTTTCATAAATTAGTATATGTATTTTTAAGTAATAAATTAAAATATTGTTAAAATTAAATATAAAAGCTAAAATAATATTATCACAAAATGTTATTTACATCATTAGTATTAGTATTATTATTAGTATTAGTAGTATTATTAGTATTAGTATTATTATTATTATTATTATTAATAGTATTATTATTATTAATATTATTATTATTATTATTATTATTATTATTATTATTATTATTATTATTGTTATTATTATTATTATTTATTGTTATTCATTATTATTTTTATTATTTTTATTTATTATAATTCTCATGATAATTTTTATTTACAACTTCTTGCTACTAAAATCGGTTTGTACCGGATATATTTTCACATTTGATTTAGACTCCTCAATTGTCATGGTACAAAATTTTTAATTTTTATTATTTTGCCAAAATTCGGTCAATTTAAAATATATTTTATCAAATTTGATTAAACGTATTTCATCAAAACCACAAACAATCACTGTGAAATACTTCTCATCCATCAAACACCTCATTGACGAGTCTGTCTTTGTGATACTTCCCCTCCCCTTCCTAAGAATATTAATTCGATTTTATAATTCACATGAATTTTCGGTTTGATGACTCGATGTGATCTCACCTTTTTTTTTTAAATGCATTAATTATATGAACATCTTGTTGTTGTTGGTTCATTTAAATAGTTTGTAGATTCTATCTACAAAATTAAGTTTTAGAAACAACACTAAATCAACCATGCATCGCACGGATAATGACCTAATGAGTACTAATAAATTATTTTACTTATTGCAGCGGCTATTTTTAAAAATTGAAAACGAGATCAATTTAATTAACATTTAACATACCACAATTGGCCAACAGTATTTCAGATATTAATATCTCATTTATTAAACGCTAATGAAAAGTATGTGTTGTGAACAGTGAAGACAATTATACTTTAACAAATAGAGTAGGTGTTTGTAAGACTGTATTAGGGATCTTAATTGGTAAAACGAAACATCACACCTTCACAATGCAATCAACCAATACAATTGTGTCGGGCAAAAATGATTTGTTTTACATAAAATATGCATAAGACTATATTTCCTAAATTTTTACCTAAGAGGAAAGGGTGATAATCGGGACAGTCTCTTTTAGATGAATTATAACTTCTCCTATCAATTTTCTTTTTATTCAACCGATAAAATATCCTTTTGGAAGTAAAATATCGAAGATACCCTTAATAAATAATAATGAATAAAAGACACACGCACAAAGCCCTTGCCCAAAATTTGGACATCGCAATCCACAATTGAAAGTGTCCAAATTTGGACATGTCAATACAAAAACTCTCACCCAAATTCAGGCATTGGAAAAATTAGGCATCGTGTAATGCAAAAATTGATTAATATATCCTACAATTGTGACTTTCCATTGCTCGGACCCAGCTTCTATCCATCTTAATTACACAGATTTTACTTGGGGCAATCTCGCCCACAATCAATTACACTTGGGCATCACTCAAAATTTTGGGCATCACTCCAACATTGGGTAGCGCTCAAAATTTTAGGTATCGAAGAAGAGGAGAGGAACGTATCTGGAATTGTGAATTTTTATTTCATTTCCACCTCTTCTTTCATCTGCTATGCTATGTTGCTTGGTTCTTTGACATTTTTTATGTGAGCATCGTTGTCTCTAATATGAACGTCGTTGCTTTCGATACGAGCATCATTGTCTCCATGTAAGATTTTTCAAGATGAAGAGAAAACACCAGTGAAAAAGCCATCAATCACCGCCCAAAGCTTAAAAATACCACGCCCAGCCATCTTCTTATGCGAACTTGGTAAGTTTACATCTAAGTGGAAAACAAATTCAAAACAAACTGTTGTTGGTTTAACATTGCATAAAATAATAATAAATTAAGTCTCATGATGAAAAGATAATCTGCCCCAATACAAGTCTTGGCATTAGTTGAAAAGGAAAAAAAATGTTGAACAAAATGCTGGAATGAGCCAATTAAAGCAGGAAATGCATCCTTGAACAAATTCTTCCTCGTCTCGAGAGAGGAAGAGGGAGAGACCCAAACTAGCCGACTCTTCTTCTAAGACTAACTAGTTTTATATCTGTGCGTTAAACGTACGGACATATATATATATTTTAATTAAATTATACTCAGTTAAATTATAATCAAGCAAAATGAAGACAAAATACAAAACTAAAGAAGAGATTATTTTAATGAATAGAAAAAATATCATTTGATTCATTTGATTAAAAATTATTATGAAAATAAAGAAATATATGTGTTAGTTGATTAACAATAATAAAATAAATAAATTGGAATAACTGCAATTTATGAAAATTAAATAAATAATTAAAATGAAAATACAAAAAATGTGTATCACAGTGTGTCGATTTTCAATATTGATACGTCGATTTCGATTCGCGATGCACCAATTTAGATTCACAATGCATCACTATGAATTGGAAATAGATCAGTTTGAACGTGAGGCATCGATTAAAAATCACGATGCACTGCTATGGAATGAGAATGACAATTACACAATTTTGAATCATACATGACAATGTATGAACTGATGCTTATCGCAAGCGTGCCCGATTCATTAAAGGTATACTCGTCATTTCAGATAAAAAATATTTTTTCCAATTAAAAAAAACATAGTGGACAGCGGTTGAATATCTTTCAAAAGAGACCGACCCAATTTTCACCATATTCTTCTCAAACCTTTAAAAGACGAAAAATATAAATGGGTCTGACGTGTTCATAACCCGACACATATTAATTGAATGATAAAACTTACTCTAAACAAATTTAATTGACGATGATTGATTGAAAATTGACTCAAATAATTCTATTTGTACTGATTTAAGCATGTTTATGGCTCATTTCAATATTAATAATCAATAGCAATTAAAAAGACAAATTTGATATTTTGGCTTTGTTACTTCGCCAAACTCACGGATATTAAAATGACATCATTTTAGAGTATATATATATATATATATATATATATATATATATATATATATATATATATATATATATATTAAAAACTCTTGTCTTGGGTCTCGCTACCTCTTGTCATGATATCTATTCCAGCAACATTACCCTCTCACCAAAGAAAAAACAAACTATTAACCCAACTTATGGAACCAACTCTCATTTTAATATTTCTTTTTCACTCCCTTTACGCATTATCCCTCTCTCCATTCTCTATTCTCGAAAATATAGAACTCTATGAAGGGAGATCATCAAGATACGTTTCCAAATGAGAATACTTGGGCACTCCACAATTTGATGTAAATCTGATTACTTTTCGAACACAACGGCAAATCAATTCGTTCATGATTAAATGGTCAGTTCATTTTTTTAAAAAGAGAGGTAACTTTGCACTTCCGAAACATTTCCTCTTTGTTAGAGGAAAAATTATGTTGCAATATTATTTGTTTCGTTTTGTTATTTACCATTATATAGTTCTTGTTACTTGAAGTATTTGTTAAATTTTATTTATTTCAAATCGATATATTTTTTAGATCAGTCATTTATAATTAATCATGTGCATTCGTGTTTTAGATGAACTTTTGATATTTTTTAAATATTGAATTTGATGAAATGGACAACAAAATTTCAAATATATATATTTTTGTTGGTCAATCATATATTTAATATCAATAATGAGTATTTGTAATTTTGTTCATAATATTTCCTTTAAGAACTTTCATCCGATGAAAAAGACAAAAAAATATTCATATATTTCATTTAGTTATAATGAGTTGTGAGTTTTTTGTGATTTCATTGAAAGTATTTGTTTTAATAACTTTTAATCTGGTGAAGTAGATAAAAAAATCATAAATAAAATCATATATATATATATATATATATATATATATATATATATATATATATATATATATATATATATATATATATATATTAGTCATTCAGTTATAATTAATTGTGAGTATTTGTGATTCATTTCAGTAAAATTTCTTGCGCAAAGTCATCCATGATTTTTTTGAAGTTTATTGGACAACAATAGAAAACTAACGATTGTATGCATAAAAGATTGTGTTTGGATAACAAACCAATGAATGTAGTGGTTCTAGTTTCTAGGCTCTAGTTTTAAAGAGTTATAAGTATTTGAATTTGTATTATTTGATTATAGGATTCATTAAATGTTTGTTATAAATAAGGATTATTATTTTAGGGATGCAAATTTTGACTAAAAATTACTATTTTTAGATTACCTATGCTTTATATATATATATATATATATATATAGATAGATAGATAGATAGATAGATAGATTCTTCGGGTTTCCTCGTCCACTTTCGTAAAATTCTTCATAAAATCCTGACGCTTCCTCTCTCGTCCCTCCTCTTATCATATCCAAACATTGTTATTCTTTTCTGCAGATACTTTTCCTTGTGACGGTTTTTTATAGTGTAAAATACTTATTGTCATTTATGAGGGAGGGAGGATGGAGATTAAACATAGAGGGAGAGAGAAAATGGAAAAGGATGGGTCTCAACAAAGACGAGATGATATGTCTTTATCATAGCCGGTGGAAGAGCCATAATTTTGTAGAAATCCATAATTGATATAAATAACGATATAAGTCTTTCATTGATTAAACCACCTATTTATATGATATTATAATTAGAGTTACACTAGAATAAGGAGTATAAATCGCAATTTGGTCACCCTACTTTCCCACTTTTTGTAATATGGTGACTCTACAATTTTTTTTTCAATTTCGTCATTCTACTTGGTTTGGACATTCAATATGGTCACTCAATCCATTTCCGTCCGTTATGTTGGATGAAAATGGTTTAAAAGACTAAAATACCCTCTGAACAAAATCAAACTGTTTTGGCTTAATCGCAATTTAGTCACCCTACTTTCACACTTTTGCAATAAGGTAACTTTCTACAAAAAAAAAAAGGAAAATATCAAAAAGTCTCAGTGCACTCTTAGTCTACTCTCTCTATCAGGTCGTCCCCAAAATTGGGGTTTTCTCCGGCGAACACAACAGCACCACCATTAATAATATGGACTGGCAATTCGCTTGGAAACGAGGATGTTTGCGGCAAGAAAGAAGAGAGAGGACTCGTGGCTGGGTTACTGGGCTAGTAACAGAAAATGAAGGTCGTCGATTGGCAGAGATGAAGAAGCTTGGGATCTGTACGTCTTCACTGGATCTGAAAGAAAGAATGTAGATGGTGGTGTTGACCGAAGATGAAGAGACGGAAAAAGAGCGAACTGGGAGATGAGAAGGAGCCATCGACGATTGACAGAGATAAAGAAAAAATGGATCTCGAAAGTGAGGAGAGCGGGGTTGGTGCAGCTTGGAGCCGCTTGACTGGAGACAGAGAAAAGAGAGATGGGGGAGCTATAGCTAGACTGGTAATGGAAGAGGCTCGCCCGGATCTGGGACTTTGATTTGAGGGAGAACGAACTGGAAGATGAGGGAATTTACTTATGATCCCCCAAATCCGAATGATATTTTCTCTATTTTTGAAGATGCTAATTTTGGGGAAACAAATGTCAGGGAGATTGAAGCTTGTCCTGTTTATAGTCCTGCTAGCCATGGCTTGAAAGTTCATACAGTAAGCCCTGAAGTCAATATGTTCAATAAAGATGGTATTCAAAGACATTCCAATCCGTATTTCAATCAAAATGATGATATTGAAGAAGGAGAAGAAGATGATGATGATGATGATGATGAAAGTGGGTGGGAAACTGTGAGCCATGTCGAGGATCAGGGTTCAAGTTATTCCCCCAATAGGAGTGACCCATCTGTCAACAATATGCGCGTGGCAAGAACGTGTCGTAGCGCAATGCAGTGGGAAGGAAATGCAGGGGAGGATACACCAATCATTGAAATTAGTGAAGTCTGTTCGGTGCCAACCAAACAAATGAAAAAGGGGTCTTCCATATCTTGACTCTAGAAATCACACCAAAGCAATGAGGAAAACTATAAGATTATATCTGTAGAGGGAGTAAATGGAAGGCTTTCTAATGCCAGGTTTTCAAATGGTGCTGTGAATTCCCCAGACCGAGGCTCCGGGAAAGACGGGCATAGCCCGCCAGATTTAATGGAACACTGGAGCTCACCTGACTCGGGCAATCCACATATAACTCGTGGGATGAAAGGGTGCATTGAATGGCCCCGTGGTGGAATGCAGAAGCATAGTTTGAAATCAAAGCTTATGGAAGCAAGGATGGAGAGTTAAAAGGTATAGTTGCGCCAGGTTTTAAAGCAGAAGATTTAGATGGCGGACCATGCTTGCTTAGCGAAATTACAAATAAAGACAGATCAAGTATGAATGTACATCTCTTCGATCAATTTCTTGGATGGATGTGATGCTGGTTCTCCATTTTGAATATCATCGATGAACATTGTTGACCCAAATAAAGATGAATATGTAATTTTCCAGTTAGAGTCACCTTATTGCAAAAAGTAGGAAAGTAGGGTGACCAAATTGTGATTTAAGCTCAAGGGTATTTTCGGGTTTCTACAAATGTTTTAAGCTTTCCATCCAAAATATTGGATGGAGTGATGAACGTGCTATATGTTGCCAAGTACAATGGTTAAATTGGAAAAAAAAATTGTAGAGTCACCATATTGCAAAAAGTGGGAAAGTAGAGTGACCAAATTGCGATTTAAGCCTTCTTTTCTGCAGATACTTTTCCTTGTGACGGTTTTTTATAGTGTAAAATACTTATTGTCATTTATGAGGGAGGGAGGATGGAGATTAAACATAGAGGGAGAGAGAAAATGGAAAAGGATGGGTCTAAACCAGTGTTCTAAAACTCCCCGCCTAACTCCGCCTAGGCGCTAGGCCCCTCTCTACCGCCGCGACTTTCTTAGTCGCCGCCTAATCGACCACTCGCCGATCTTAATTTATTTTTGTAGATTTGATTTTGTGGTATGCGGTGACCGGAGAAGGAAGAGGGGGCGAACTGGAGAAGGAAGGAGGAGTGGCAATGGTGAGGCAGAGAGGGAGGTAATGGGGTGCGAACTAGAGTAATATATATATATATATATTTTTTTTAGTTATAAACTTGGGTTGTTTATTGCTTTTGGGTTGTTGAGAATTGAGATTAATGGTAGGTTTGTATATTTTTGTTCATTTTACAAATATAGACAAGTGTTTGATAAAATGACAAACATAAAAAAAATTAAATTTGTATTCAATGTGTTTGATCTTTGATGTGAATTATCAAAAAAATGGTAATTATGCCTTAATTCTAGGCCCCGCCTAGGCTCCGATTACGCCCCGACTAGTCCCCTAGGCGCTAGGCGCCAGTGTGCCGCCTAGCGGCCGCCTAACGGTTTTTAGAACCTTGGTCTAAACAAAGACGAGATGATATGTCTTTGTCATAGCCGGTGGAAGAGCCATAATTTTGTAGAAATCCATAATTGATATAAATAACGATATAAGTCTTTCATTGATTAAACCATTTATTTATATGATATTATAATTAGAGTTACACTAGAATAAGGAGTACAAGAAACCTTTAAAAGGAATAAGATATAATAAGAAAAAAACTATGCATGGAGAGGAACAATTCAAAGTAGTTACCTACGAAACATTAATTACAAACAAATATAATAATAACTATTATTCTCTAATATGTCCCCACAAGATGGACGACTATGGATAAAAACCAATAATGTGAAGTAATTGTTGGAAGCGTTGGTGAGCAAACGGCTTCGTAAGTGCATTGACCAACTGATCAGCTGAGACATGGGAAACCTGTAGGAGCCCATCTTGAGCCACCTGTTGTCGAATGAAGTGAAAATCCAATGCTTCATGCGAGTATAGAAAACCGGGTTGAAGCAAAGGTTGTTGACACTCACATTGTCATAGTAAATGACAGGTTGAGTTGAGGAGGTTATGCCCAGCTTACCGAGGAGGGATACAATCCAATGGATCTCGGCAGCAAAGGTGGCCACAGCTTGGTATTCAGCTTCAGTTGAGGAGCGAGAAACAATATATTGTTTCTTGGAGCTTTAAGAGATCGGGTTCCTGCCAAGATAAATAATGTAGGCACTGATGAAAATAAAATCATCTTTGTTGCATGTCTAGTCGACATTAGTGAATGAAGGAAAATGCCAGCATCAATGGTCCTGCTTAGATAGCGAATAACATGCTTGGTCGCATTGAACTGAGAGAGTTTGGAACTGTCAACGGCGACATATATGGAAATTTTTGAACTTTGAGACAAAGTAAATGAGTAATAAATTATTATACCCGTCTCGTATATTACTAACTATACTAAATCGTATGAAAGTCAGTTTTCGGTTCAACCCTAACGGTTTTCGGTCTAGTTCTAACGGTTTCGGTCCCTAAATGGTCCGACTTAAACGGTCCATCTAAAATTTCAACCCTAACAGTTTCGGTTCGGAACTATAGTTTTCGATCCTATTAACATCTCTAATCAAACGTTAATAGGTCAGTTATATATAACTCCTTACAAATAACCCCCATTAACTATGAGTCGAGTTCGAATAGCGCCTCTCAACTACCATTTAAAGTAATGTACACCATAACTGTAACATTTTTTAAAATCGCACTTTCTATTTAGACGTTATCGTTTCACTTGATGAAATCAGATATACTGATATCGTGTCATAGACACGGATACAAAGATCTAGTTACTAATAAAAGAGATACATCCGACATTGGTTAAAAAATGATGTTGATTTTAAAAGTTTTTACATAAAAAAACTTATATTTTTGTCATTAATAAAAAAGAAAAGAAAAGATGTATCTCATTATATAGAAGAAAGAAATATTAATTTAAGATTTTTTTAAGATAACAAATTATTTTTATTATTATCAAACGAGAAGATATATTCCGCTTAAATTAGAGAGTGACGTAGATATTATAAAATTATGTCCATTAACGCTTCTCTCCTCCAGCTTGCAACCAATTCCCCCAACTTCATTCCCCCGGGTCAAGTAGCAGATCTCGAAACTTCAATTCACCAAATTCAACCCTTCCCTAAAACCAATAAAAATCCTAGTTTTTAATTGCCCCAAACTATTCAATTAATAAAAAGAGTCAACTTATTCCACTAAATTTATCAATAAAATCAGAACTGAACTGTCAACGGCCACATATGCGGAAAATTTTGGAGCTTTGAGACAAAGAAGTAAAATTTATAACTATTATTAAAACTGAAGTTAATATCGTTATGTAGTGGTTTTTTGTAAAAAATTAAAAGTTTTAAAAGAATTCTATGGTGTCATGTATCACCTTTGAAATGGTAAGTTTTTTTCTTTTTTTAAAAAAAATGATTAGTTTAAGATAAAAATCATAAATCTAATTAGATAAGATAAAAATCCTAAAACTAATTTGATAAGATGGATTTAGGATATAGTTTTACAATTAAATTTATGATAGAGATTTAGAATTTTTTTTATTTTTTTTTCAAATATCACTTAATTAAAATAAATTTTATCCTATGTAATTTATATAAGTTTATTTTGATTGAAACTCTTCAATTTCCATCTTTTTTCATTTTCCTACTATTTAATTTATATAAACTATCCACGTGACATTTTTATGTTATTTGTTTTCTACTCATCTATATTTATTAATTATTAATTAATAATCTATTATTTATCTATTAACTATTATTAAAACAAAAGTCGTTGCTGCCACATAACGACTTTCTGTCGAATGTTTAAAGTTTTAAAAGATTTATATGCTCTGACGTGACACCTTCTTGTGAAGTTGTAAAACAAAATATAGTTTTGCTTGTGCAGTGTGCTGGCCCTTTTTTTAGATTAATTAATTAATCAATTAATTTGTTAATCTGCATGGGAGACACATGGAGTGTGTCAGTGTGTGGCAGTGGGATTCTATTGACAATTTGAGGCATGGGAGTAAATAATTTTTCTTGGGTGGTTTCCGGTGGGTTTTTAATGTATGAGTTTTTGATTAATAAGTTGAAATAGTGTTGAAATAAATTATAAAGACTAAAATAATATTATCACAAAATGTGATTTACATCATTAGTATTAATATTATTATTAGTATTAGTATTATTATTATTATTATTAGTATTAGTATTAGTATTATTATTATTATTATTATTATTATTATTATTTATTATTATTTATTATTATTATTCATTATCATTATTATTATTATTATTTTATTATTTTATTTTTATTTCTATAATTCTCATGGTAATTTATTTTTTACAACTTCTTGTTTCCAAAATCGGTTTGTACCGGATATATTTTCACATTTGATTTAGACAAGTTTCATTTGATTAGGAGTACTCCTCAATTGTCATGATAGAAAATTTTTAATTTTTATTATTTTGCCAAAACTCAGTCAATTTAAAATATATTTTATCAAATTTGATTAAACGTGTTTCACCAAAACCACAAACAATCACTGTGAAATGCTTCCCCTCCATCAAACACCTCCTTGACGAGTCTGTCTTCGTGATACTTCCCCTCCCCTCCCTAAGAATATTAGTTCGATTTTATAATTCACATGAATTTTTGGTTTGATGATTAGGTGTGATCTCACGTTTTTTTTTTCAAAATTTATTAATTATGTGAATATCTTGTTGTTGTTGGTTCATTTAAATAGTTTGCAGATTCTATCTACAAAATTAAATTTCAAAAATAACACTAAATCAACTGTACATCGCACGGATAATGACCTAATGAGTACTAATTAATTATTTTGCTTAGTGCAGTGGCTATTTTTAAAAATTGAAAACGAGATCAATTTAATTAACATTTAACATACCACAATTGGCCAATAGTATTTCAGATATTAATATCTCATTTATTAAAAGCTAATGAAAAATATGTGTTGTGAACAGCGGAGATAATTATACTTTAACAAATAAAGTAGGTATTTGTAAAACTGTCTTATGGATCTTAATTAGTAAAACGAAACATCACACTTTCACAATGCAATCCACCAATACAATTGTGTCGGGTGAAAATGATTTTTTTACATAAAATATGCGTAAGACTATATTTCCTAAATTTTTACCTAAGAGGAAAGGGTGATAAACAGGCCAGTCCCTTTTGGATAAATTATAACTTCTCCTGTCAATTTTCTTTTTATTCAACCGGTAAAGTACATTTTTGGAGGTAAAATGTCGAAGATACCCTTAATGAATAAAAGACATACGCTCAAAGCCCCTGCCCAAAATTTGGACATCGCAATCCACAATTGAAAGTGTTCAAATTTAGGCATGTCAATACAAAAACTCTCACCCAAATTCAGGCATTGGAAAAATTAGGCATCGTGTAATGCAAAAATTGATTAATATATCCTACAATTGTGACTTTCCATTGCTCGGACCGAACTTCTATCCATCTTAATTACAC
Organism: Codonopsis lanceolata; assembly: GCA_013146195.2. Lineage (NCBI taxonomy): Eukaryota > Viridiplantae > Streptophyta > Magnoliopsida > Asterales > Campanulaceae > Codonopsis > Codonopsis lanceolata. Next base: position 18,871 of record JABEVN020002124.1, read on the forward strand.
ATATTTTACTTGGGGTAATCTCGCCCACAAATACAATCAATTACTTGGGCATAACTCAAAATTTTGGGTATCAAAGAAGAGGAGAGGAACGTTCCTGGAATTGTGAATTTTTTTTCTATTTCCACCTCTTCTTTCATTTGCTATGCTATGTTGCTTGGTTCTTTGACATTTTTTATGTGAGTATCGTTATCTCTGATATGGACGTCGTTGCTTCTGATACGAGCATCGTTGTCTCCATGTGAGATTTTTCGAGATGAAGAGAAAACACCACTGGAAAAGCTATCAATCACCGTCCAAAGCTTAAAAATACAACACCTAGCCATCTTCTTATGCGAACTTCGTAAGTTTACATCTAAGAAGAAAACAAATTCAAGACAAATTGTTGTTGGTTTAACATTGCATAAAAGAATTGATGTGGCAAAATGCACAGCTTGGGCCGTCCTTGAGATGGGTAGGATATCTGGGCTTGTAATCGACCTCCTTGAGCCTGTTAAGATCACAAGAACACCTGAGTAGAAGTGCAAGGCAAGGCCTCGCGAAACCCCTCCGGCGTGAGAGTAAGTATCGAGTGATTGTCAAGAAGTAAATTGACAGAGTAACGAGGCTCAAGAAAGTGTGTGTGTACCTTGTTGATGATTATGGAGAGGTATTTATAGGCCCTCAAGGTGGTTGAATCCGTCTAGGATTCAGTTTCCATAACTGCCGAGATAATCAAGGAGGAAATCCCTTGATTCTAAACAAAGCGGTTGACCGCGTAGTTATAGGAGTTGATAAGGCAAGGATTCCGCCCAAACATGGAAACCTTTGACTTGCCTTAGAAAGCAAGCTATTAGCGTCCCCAGCTTGGTGTGTGCTCGAGCGAGCAAAGCTCTGCCCGATTATTCTGTTTGTATTGATCTCTGAACTTATCAGTCTGAAGATCGGCCCCTGGTTGGACAGGCCAGGCCGATGCCCGCCCAGGTGAAGTAAGTATGATTCCTCTGCGAAGCATGCATGAGTCCTGATCATGGTCCCTGGTCGGACAGGCAAGGCCTTTGTCCGCCTAGGTTTGAATGAGGGTTGTGCTGTTCGGTGCTCGCTGGGCTATCTCATCTTGCTCGCTGGTGTGGGCCCGTACCATGCTCGTGTCGGCACGTGTAATGCTAACACGTGATGCCTCGCTCGTGACCGGTTTGGGCCGGTATATCGTGCTCGCTCGTGACCGGTTTGGGCCGGGTATATCGCATTCATGCTCGGGAGCGAGCATTCATGCTCGGAGCGGGGAGCGTTCAAATTTGATGTTCGCACATGCTTCAACACTTATGAATTTCCAAGAAGTCAACAAGTTCATCGGGGAAAACTTGAAGCGTATTAGGGAAGCTTCTTGATAGAGGCGTGTCAGGCGCGTGGTCGGAAAAGGCGCGTGAGCCGTCAGAAGTTGGGGCGACAGGACCGGGCGTGGACCACGAAGCGACGCATTTAATGCGACGTGCCCCGGGTGATGATGGGCCGCCCATTTAGACGCCGTTTCGGGCTTCGAGCCTTTTTTCCCCCCAAAATTTTTAGAGATCGGCCTATAAAAGGCAGCCTCTCCTTCCTTTCTTCTCTTTTATCGCCTTTGAGTTTTTAGAGAGAGAAAGCCTTGAAGAGCCTTTAAGCAGTCGCCGCTGTTGCTGTCGCGATTTCTCCTGAGTTCCGGCAAGGTCGTTCCTTCGCTTCCTTCATCAGTTTCATCTTTGGATTTTGCAGCCTTCGCATCGGCCTTCGTTTCCCCTTGAATTGCTTACAGAAGACGTTCCTACCCAGAAATCACAGTAAGTTTCCTCCGCTTTTGTCTTTCTTGGGCTTATGGATGCATTTCTGTTTCTTTCTCTTTTCTCCTTATGCCTCTGCTAGGGTTTTAGTGAGTGAGACCATCTTTAGGTAGAGATCGAGGAATAGAAAACACGACCCTGCTCGCTAGGTGGACAGAATCCCTCATGTTGACCTAGACTTAGGATTTTCTTTTCTCTTGTTGATAGTTGCCCGGACAAAGCTCTGATAGCTGTTTTCCTCGATCTCTATGTAGATGTCAGATGTGTCCGACAATGACCGCGAGACCTTCAGCTATGGTGGAAGGAATGACTCGCTGAGCAGCGAGAAGTCTCCCTCACTTAGCGTAGATCATGAGGAGGGAGCCAGGTCCGTGGCCGGGCCGACGGTTCGAAGGCGGGTAGTGGACCCCGTGGTCGATATAGCTGATTCCTCTAGCGAGGAAGACTCTGGTGAAGAGAGTGTGACCGGTGGCTTTGTTGTCGGGCAAGGCCACGATCAACAAGCAGCCTGTGAGGGGGACACAGTCGGGCGAGTAATGATGGAGACAATAGATTTGGCCGGAGAGGCTTCTGAGGCCGATGAGGCAGACGACCTGCCGCTTGCTCGGCGATTTAAGCTGGCGCTCGGGTGGAAGTGGTCCACGAAGAAAAGCAGGTGGCCAAGGCAGAGTCCCCATTGCTCGAACTTGGGAGGGAGTGGCCTCAAGTAGTGGTTCAGTTGAGGGAAGTGATCGAGGAGGAGGAGCCGATTGGTATGTTAATGCTGAGGCGAGTCGATATGCCGCTCATTGGGCTACATTGGATCTGGCCAGACAAGGTGACCTTTGCCCATCCTCGTGTTGATCACACTTACTATCGGGCAAGCAAAATGGGCGTTCTGCCGGGATGAACCTTTCTCAAGCGAGAGCGAGCTCTTGTTTTTGCGATTTCTTCGCGTCGGTGCGCCTCCCCTTGGAGCCTTTTACACGGTGACTTCATGTATGAGACAGCCGTTCCACTGAAGCGATGTTGAATCTTTTGTCCGTAGCGATCACGCTCCTAGCTAAGCAGTTGTTAGGATTTGAGCCGGACATGTACTTGCCGGAGAAATTATTTATCTTTGCTGTAGAGCTCGGGAGGGAGAATCGGGGTGAGGGCAACTCCATTTCCTAAAGCTATCAGTCCGATGCTCCCGGAAGGTGGACTCTGGGATAGAAGGGTCCTGCTCATTGAGTCCTGGTCGGTTGGCCTCGTGCCCACGGCACTGAATGATAAAGATCCCCAACCTGCCAGATTTCACTGGGGAAATCGGCCGCTTGGTCAAGATCAAGGCCGCCTCGTGGGCGGATGTAAGAGAAGGAGACCGAGCCGGCGCCAGCTTCTACTTGACGGAAAGAGTCGGTTCTGCAACCCACGCCATCTTTGCTTGGCCTGGTGATGCGAGCCGAGGTCCCCGGTGTGAGCCCCTCTTGATTCACGTGTCCCGAGAATCCTCACCTCTATTGGGACGACTACCATGGCCGAATGTTTAAGCATGAATGCTGCTGAGTGCCAACGGCAGTGTCCTGGGCAATCGCCGACCGGGTTATGAAGACCACATCGCTTGTCCGCCGATCTTTAATAACTTTTCGCTCATATTCTTCTTGAACTCATTCTAATTCTCGTTTTACTTTGTCCTCGTCTCGTGAATGAAGAATTTGGTCGTGTTGAAGCGAAGAAGGAAGCCGACCACGGCAATGACTTAAAATTAACCAACCTGGACCCGCCCGCCTCACGGAAAGAAAACCCTGACTTGGGCAAGGCCACAAGTCCCATCAAGGCCGCAAGGCCT
>JABEVN020002125.1:0-22473 GCA_013146195.2 Codonopsis lanceolata
GGCCAAAATAGAGCCGTAGTCAACCTCCTTTTCAACTCCTGAAAACTAGCCTCGCACTTATCACTCCATATAAAAAGAAGACTTCTTCGAGTCAAATTAGTCATCGGAGTAGCGATCTTCTAAAACCCCTCAATGAACCTACGGTAATAACCCGCTAAGCCCAAGAAACTACGGACCTCGTTACCGTATTTGTAGCCTTCTTCCACTTAGTAATCGCCTCAACCTGGATGGATCCACCGCGATACCATCTCTAGACACCACGTGCCCTAGAAAGGAAACTTGTTCTAGCCGTAAGGCACACTTACTAAATTTCGCATAAAGTTGCTTCTTCCGCAAGATAGAAAGAACTTCTCTCAAATGATTCGCATGTTCCTCTCGTGACTTGAGTACACAAGAATGTCATCAATAAATACCACCACAAAGCAATCAAGATACTCATGGAAAACCCTATTCATCAAGTCCATAAAAACCGGCAGTGCGTTGGTCAATCCAAACGGCATCACAACAAACTCATAATGACCGTAACGCATTTTAAGGTCGTCTTCTGACATCCTCCGCCTCGAACCCTCAACCGGTGATAGCCACTCCTCAAGTCAAACTTGGAATAGACAACCAACCCCGGTTGATCAAAGAGATCATCAATGTGTGCAAGGGATACCTATTTTTGATAGTAGCCTCGGTTCAACTGTCGATAGTCTATACAAAGCCGTAAACTACCATCCTTCTTCCTCACAACAACACCTGCACCCCAAGGAGATACACTGGTTTAATGAACTCCCTATCTAGAAGTTCCCGCAACTGATCCTTCAACTCTCGAACTCCGCCCTGAGCCATACGGCAGGTGCCCTAGAAATAGGCGAAGTCCCCGGCAATAGTTCAATACGTAACTCTAGTTCTCTGCCGGGAGGCAAAGCATACTCTTAAGAAAAGACATCGTGGAACTCATTAACTACCGAATATCCTCTAGCTTAGCGTAAGACATGCTAGTATCAAGTACACAAGCTAAATACCCCGCACACCCGCGATAAGAGTTGTCTAGCCCGCAGCGTAAATAATATGAACCCCATTCATAGCATGATCACCCGAAACACAAACTCCTAATACCGGCATGGCAAAAGTTACTTTCTTACGGCAATCAACTAAAGCATGATGTACACATAGCCAATCCATACCAAGAATCACATCAAAGTCTCTAATAGCAATACTACCAAATCAAAGATGCAAGACTCGATCATGAACAAGCACATCACAGCCTCTATAGACCTCGACGCCAACAAGCAATCACCCAACTGTAGACACCTCAAGCACATAAGGTAATCAAAGCAATACACATAAATGTTCTAGGAAATGCGATGCAACATAAGAATGAGTAGAACCCTGATCTATAAGAACTCGAGCATGATGACCGAAGACCGAAAGAGTACCTCCGATCACGTAGAGACTCGGGAACACCTCGCCGATCAAGCGAACACACGAGCTCTGCCTTAGACGCCCATCGCTATCCCTCTTGGACCTGCATCGCCGAATCGACCCCAAGGATCGAGCCGCTTCTAGACTTAGGGGACGCCTTGAGCCGATGATTAGGATCTCCACAACTAAGGCAAGTACCAAGCCTGGTCCTCGCACTTCTCACTAGTATGCCCAATCTTATTACAATAAGAACAAGTCAATGGTCCACCGCCTCGAAGTCTGCCGCCCCGAGGAGAAGGAGCACTACTACCACGACTCTCGACGGCGCCTATCCTCGCCCACTAGACTGATGCCTATTCTGCCACCATCAGCGATTTGCCCCGATAGCTGATCGATTTCCAGATGAATCCGACCTCTACCGTCGCCGCTCGCGAAGACGCCGCCGAGAAGAATGCACACAGTGAGGCTTCGGTCCGTGTCCTCAATGTCTCGCCGATCTCATACGCACGATCTACCGCACTCCGGTAATCTCGCTAACCGTAGGGATAACAATCAAGCTTCCTCTGTATTCGGCCTTTCAACCCTTCACGAACCTCTCGGGTCCTCGTGTCTCTCATCTTGCACCGATGTGTGCACAATAACGGACAACTCGTTGAATTTAGAAGAATACCGAGCTATAGACATGGAACCCCGCTCCAACTCCTCGAATTCCTTTCTCCCTTCGCTGCCTAACCACAAGGGCACATAAGTAGCCCTAAACTCGCCTCAAATGTAGGCCACACTCTGCGCCACCCGATTCAACTCCCAACTAGCAAGTAGAACCTTCCCACCAATGATTGGCGGCTCCTCTAAGCTTATACGCAGCCTAAGATCACTTTCTCCTCATCCGTGCAATCCAAAGGCCGCAAAGATTTTCTTCACATCCTCAAGCCATAGCTCGGCCATACTAGCATCCGCCTCTCTCAAAAGATGGAGGCTTCATTTTCAAGAATCTCTAACACAAGATTATTCCGTGCCCTAGCACCCGGTGGTATAATCCGCACGCGGTGGCGACACTCCCGCCTCCTGCCTGGGGTGGTGGTGAGGAGGTACATTCCGACCTCGCCCCGCCATCTCGTCATAAACTCGCCATACGACGGTACAAATCCGCCATCCGAGCATTCATGCCCACCGGATTCGGGTGGAGGTGGCAACTCCACTTCAGTTCCTCAGAACTCTCCTGGTTCCGCCTACCTCGCCTACACCTGGCCCGCTTCTAGGATTCACCATCAAGCACCTATAAGAATTCACTCGACGTTAGAACATCACACCAAGAAGCAACCCACCTAGGCCATGGAACCTATCCTGGCCGATAGCTAACCTATAAACAAGCTCTGATACCAACTGTGGCGACCCGGCCCGGGCCCGAGATGGGACCGCGGGTCGGACCGCCCAAATAGGAGGGAAACAAGTAGACAAATAACATGCAAGGACTTAAATTATAAAAACGACGTGACGCAACATTAGAGACGTAGCACGCCTCGGCACCAAAAGGCCGGTATTTTTAAAACTTTTCAAACCTGATAAAACAGTTAAGCAATTAAACCAAGTCATCGGCGACACTACATGCCGGAACCCAAGCTAACATTTCATGGACAAGAATTAAGTAAGAGCTAATGGCATGCTCAGCGGAAGACTAATACGTAGTGAAATATTAACAAGGTAACCAAAGCTCGGCTTACACAATGCCGGCACAAAAGGGATTACAAGAACTACAAGTGATATATCTACAGCAGCTAACAAAAGTTTCAAGATCAAGTTTATACAAATACCCAAGCATAGTCTAATTGACTTGCTTTAACCCGTCGTCCTTACAAAATATAAAGCAAGAGGAAGAGGACATCTAAACCACCTCTTCGAATATCAACGGCGGAACAAAAGGGGACAAAGCACGAACACAAGAATCTCAACGAAAGCAGACCTGCCTTGCTAGGATCTAAAGCAAGAAGGGGAAAGGGTAAGTCATAAAGACTTGTAAGCTATCAATCATGCATGTCATGGCAATATGCAACATACAAGGCAAGATATCGTCACATAAGCATAGAGGTCATATATCCAAGATGCACATTGTTTCACATAAGTGCGCATAATTAAATCACATAGGATAAGGATATATGGAGAGCCGGGCCGCTACGTAGTCCCTCGTGATACAAGAGTTATTCGAATGTGGGGTATCGAATGTGTGTAAGTACATCGATCTTCCGAGGAGATGCCCGGATAGTCACACCAATGATGCTCTAATGGTTACAAAGCAGCAGTTACTTCCCACCGTGGCCACAAGGGAGGCGTATGTGAACAAAGACGGATGCCACCGACTCATGCAAATGCCAAGTAATGTTTACTTAACAAAATTTCAAGTAGAAACGAGGTCGACAAGAGCGATCTCGTTCAAGACAAGTAAATTATTCTCATCAATAACGAAGTAGGATTGAGTTCGACAAGAGCGAACTCACATGTCAATTAGTCATTCTATAATATGACATTCAAGATCAAGTAAGGTAATCAATTCAAGTTCAAAAGTCTAGAATTATTATTCTTAGGGAAACGCTGCTTAGAACGTCAGTAGGATTGATCGGTGAGCCGGTATTGTTCAATAGCTCGCTAAACTTGACTCCGTTGAGTCGTCTCTAACAATTCATCCAATAGAGTTAGGACGCTAAATGCATCATAAACCCTTTTCTAAGTTCTCGTATATGATCGGCTAGGTCATTAATCCATTTAACAACCATAGTCAAGAATTATCAATAATACAAATTCAAGGGGACCTTAGAATCATTATTTCAAAGGTTATTAAAATGCAATGGTCCAAGAACATTAATTATTCATAGGAGGACATAGAACACAATTAATTCTAAGCATAGGACCCCATTTCAATAGGAAGAACAATTCATAGCATATGAAACCCTAGAAATCATAATCTCCAAAGTTGTCAAAATCTATTAGTCCAAGAACAATAGTTGTTCCTAAGGGGGCATAGAACATATTTAATTCTAGGCATAGGACTAAATTAACAAGATGATCATATTATTCAAAATTCTCAAAAGACCAATTCATCAACAATCATGGCATGGGCATGGTAGGAGCATGGGAATTACAAGAAGAGGGGGACATGGCATTTCTATCATACATCCTAAGGGAAATCGATAGCTTACCTTACACCCAAGAAAGAGATGGAATGGACACAAACTAATCGGATGGAATCGTGCTCCTCGTCGGTAGCTTCACTTCGGTGGTCTCGGTTTGGCAATCGGAGGTCGGGAGCTCAATCCATGGAGGCAACACACACTAATCTCACCTTTCTCTACACACACAAGACTTGGGGAAGAAAGAGGAGAAGAAAATCTGAGAATGGAGTTTTTAATGCTAAGTCAACAAGAGGGAGCCTTTTATATGTTGCATGAAATGGGTGGAAATCCACTTGGCACAAGGAGAGGGCTTCCAATTCCACTTGTCAAGTGGAGGTTGATTGAGGTTAGGCTTAATCCCACTCAATTAGTGTCTAATAGGCTGGTTTAGGGTCAATTAGGAAGGGGTTTTAAGTGTCAAAAGTCGGGCATAGCAGTAAATTGAGTTGAGGCGGGCGCCAACCTTATCATGGGGAAAAATTCCCAGAAGCGGAATTGAGTTGAGGCAACGCTGGGCCGTCCGTTTCCATTTTTCAATTGCTCTCAAGGGCGGGCGCCTCACTGAGCCATGCAGCCGGGCTTCGGAGCTCCAAAACTTGACCTAAACAAGTCCTAAATGGTCCCAAACTTATGGGCAACCATTCTAGGGTCTAACATAACTCAAAACAAGTCAGAAACACACCCGGAACAAGGTAGGACAAGGCTCGAATCATGCGACGATTGGTTGACGAATCAAACCCGAATCAAACGCCACTAAAACTAAGATAACTTGGGCATGGAAAAGGCTTGTTGAAACATGGTTATGACTTGAATACGAGGCCGGGAACTCAATGAATACATCGCACGACAAAATACAAGCAATACGGGAGACGAGGGAAATCGCTAAGGTCAAAACAAAGCAAGAAAGTTTCTAAACTTCCAACCAAGCTTACAATGATCAAGGTGAACGTTCTAGGTCATCTATGAAGGACAATAGAACTCTAACAAGTCTTGGTTGAGTGCTAAACATGCTAAGGCAAACACTCAAAGCACAACGGCAAGGCAAGAAATGCATAGAAGGTATTCAAGCAACTAGGCACGAAATACTCTAGGGTGAGCATGACATGGTCAAATAGAAATATCTTAACATGTTAAGACATAATACAAACAAGTTACTAAGGTATAAAACAAGTAATGGGTTTGGGTTCTCACAGTTGTACACAACGCCTACTTGCGCTTATACTCTCCGCTCGAGTTTACTCGTGGCTGAACTTCATATTGTCCTCCCGCTCGAGTTTACTCAAGCGATTGAATTGTACCGCTACATGCGCTTATGCTCCTCGCCGAGTTTACTCGTGGTTAAGCTTCATATTGTCCTCTCACTCTGGGTTACCTCCGCTCATTTATACACAACGCCTACCTACACTTTGCTCCCCGCCGAGTTTACTCGTAGAGATTCATATTTCCTCCCACTCGAGGTTACTCGCGGTTGAGTTGTACACATCGCCTACTTGTGCTTATGCTCCCCGCTCGAGTTTACTCGCGGTTGAGCTTCATATTGTCCTCCCGCTCAAAGTTATCATGCGTTGAGTTATACATAACGCCTACATGCTTATGTTCCCTCGCTCGAGTTTACTCACTACTGAAGCTTTATTGTCCTCCCGCTCGAAGTTTACTCGCGGCTGAGTTGTACATAGCGCCTACCTCCATTTATGCTCCCTCGCTTGAATTTACTCGTGGCCGAGCTTCATATTGTCTTCTCCCACTAGAGTTTACTCCGTTAAGTTGTACAGACCTACTGCTTATGCTCACCGCTCAAGTTTACTCGCGGCTGAGCTTCATATTGTCTTCCCGCTCGAGTTTACTCGCGGTTGAGTTGTACATGGCGCCTACATGCGCTTATGCTCCCCACTTTAGTTTACTCGCGATTGAGCTTCATATTGTCCTCCCGCTCGAGGTTACTCGCGGTTGAGTTATACACGCCTACCTGCGCTTATGCTCCTCGCCGAAGTTTATTTGTCGCTGAGCTTCATATTGTCCTCCCGCCGAGGTTACTCACGGCTGAGTGTACACAAAGGCCTACCTCGAGCTTATTTTCCCCACTCGAAGTTTATTCGTGACTAAGCTTCATATTGTCCTCTTGTTAGAGTTTACTCGTGGTTGAGTTATACGCCACCGTAGGCACCCTTATTTCGCACTCCTCGTATGTAACATGACATGTGATATCAAGACCTGTTAAACACTAACGAATGTCAAGTTACAGGGTTTAGATTGCAAAAAAATGCAAAAGAAATGAAATGATGCATGAATAGTGAATTGCAGGGGACCAAAGTGTCAGAAATCGGAACAAAAAAGGAGCTAGCGCCACCCATGAATAGTGCAGGCGCCGCCAACATGGAAAATGGGAGCCGCGCCCACTTCTTAGGGGTTTGGCGCCCGAACAGTATTTGTGCTCTTCCGATTTGAGAATTAGTACAATCTCTCAAGCGCGCGGTACAAGCCGATGAAGCTCAGAAAGAAAATTTTAATGACGAAGGAATCCCTCTTTCGCCTATAAATAGAAGGCTCGGCTTCGTAAATTCACATACCAAAATAGTAACACACCGCCGAAAGTTTATGCAGTGAGAGCGCTGAGAGTCCCCCTCCTCCTATAAGCCTTGAAGCTCTGCAAAATCTCCTCCAAACACAAAACCAACCGGTCAAAGTGAGCCTTAGCCCCCCAGCTAGGTTTCCACCCTATTTTCCCGGTCAAAAAATCCAAAAAAATGGAGTTGCTCTACCCGAATCCAAAGGTCAAATCCACCAGAAGCAAGCCGTTGTTCTGCCCGATTTCCGCCAGTAGCAAGCAAACAACAGCAAAAAAACAAGCAGTTGCTCACCCCGCTTGATCGGTGCCTAAGCAACTTTCTGCAGCTTATTCTCGCCTCGAACCGCAGAAGAAGAAAAGACTCCTCTCCTGAAGGACGAGCGAGCACACCATTGCTCTTACGATAAAAAAGGAACAAAAAAAAAGAAGGAAAAAAAGAAAAGAAAAGAAAAAAAAATCTCCCTGGAACAAGTCCATCATTTGTCCATCTCTCCCTTTTTCCAAACTATTTTGGGGCTTCTCGGGAAAAATCAACAGATACACCTTTTTAGACATGGATCAAAGGAAGCCCACTACTACCCAAAGCCAAAGCCATACCAAAAATCAAAACCATACCCAAAGTCAAAGCCAAAAAGCCTACCATATTCAAGACCAAAAGCCAATTATCCATCTAGAACCCACAGCCTGAAAAGCCAACCAACGATCAAATTATTGATCGCTTTTTCCGTGAAGAGACCTTTTAACCTCAAAACCAATCCATCTCCAAAGGTTTAAACAGAACGCCTTGAACTAGTTGCAATCAACTGCTTTGCTTCAATCAGTTATAACGTGATCTGAGTCTAAGACAAAACTCCCTGCTAAAACACACAAAAACATCAAAAGATAATTACCAAGTAGGGTCCATAACCAACCAACCTGGTGATACTCGGTGATAAGGTAAACTCTCAATCCTGACTCTCTTTCTTGTTTATTAGAGTCATCCTCGTATCCTATGCCTTTGATTTCTCTCTTCAGAAAAAAACAAAAACAAAAACAAACAAAAAACAAAAAACAAAACAAAAAAACAAACAAAAACAGAAAAAAGAAGAAGAAAAAAGTCCACGGCTTTCCCTCCATTCGCTTCTGGGGTTATTCTCCATTCATAAAGGTATCACTTGAGTATGCTAGGGGCTTTCTATCCCATCTTGAAAAATCTGTTGATTGAGCCACCTTGGGGCGTTTTCCACCAAACTCATGAGTCTTGTCCATGCAGTCTCCTATCCCATATTCCCTGGGTCATGAATTGTTAGTCATTTTTGAAAAGAGACATTTTGAAAACACATATTAACCAAGAAAGTTCTGTCTCAGCCTTACTGAGCAGGGACTTCTTAGAAGGGTCTCTCATAATTTCTGCGAGCCGAATAGATAATTTTGGGTACACTTTGCCCTTACCTTCCTATTAATGCTAGGCTAGTTGTCCACCAATTTCTTTCCAGAATACCAAAGGTTCGGAACTCTACTTACAAGACCAGACTATCTACTTCGCTTTGGCATCGCCCCAGTTTCCCTAAAAGTTCTATCAGGTCTTGCTACTTGACTGCCATGTTATCTCCTCAAACGGGCCCGGTTTTTGAAACCCCTCCTTATTTTCTTTGCCAAAAACCATGATATCTTGTTATCAAGTCAAAAAAAAAAAAAAACACGAAAGCCCTCCATTAAATTACTTCATTGAGAAAACCCCACCAGCTACCAGAAAGCAGATGAACATATATATGTCACACCAAAGCTCCGAGAAAACCCCAACAGAGCTACAACCTCAACCATTTTACTCACCAGTCGAGAAGTACAGTATGTTTAATAAATTAGTTTTACTTAAAGGTCAATCATGTGCAGGTACTATTAACTAGTGTTTGCATGTAGACTAAATTGCGAAAGTGATGGAGTAAGTATTTCAGCAACCTTGCTTCGCACCACTATATCTGATCTCATAAACATTTCCTGTACACTATTGGTCTTATCATCATCCTTAAAACATCGATATCATAAATTCAAAAAAAAAAAAAAAAAAAAAGAGGGGAAGAGATTTTTCCATATGCATGCCTGCATCTTGTCATTACAACATCTTATCTTGTCAAGTATTTGTCACATCGTCCCCCCATGCAACATGCATATCTTCTACCTACACGCTCTTAAAGATCGTGGACACCAATCTCCGTCAAAGTTTGTTGAAGTTGAACAAAAGCATCGCCAACACCATGCAGTTCCAACATACTAGTTCTCACCTAAGGCAAGTCGAAACACTGCTAGCAACTCCGTCATCCCACATATGTCCTACATCCGTCCAGAATCTCGCCAAGGACCTCTTCTCAAAGATCCTCAGTAACATCATCAAAGCTCGCCGACGATGGCGCATAAATCAAAGAATGCCGAAGAAGGTACAACATCAAATCTCGCCGACGATGGCGCATAAATCAATCATGCCGAAAAAGGCACATCATCAAATCTCGCAGATGATGGCGCATAAATCAATCATGCCGAAGAAGGCACATCATTAAATCTCGTCGACGATGGCGCATAAATCAATCATGCCGAAGAAGGCACATCATCAAGAATCTCGCTGACAATGGCACATAAATCAAACTTGCCGAAGAGGGTGCATAGAGCAGCATGCCGATGATGGCATATCGCCGATGAGGGCGCACAAAGCAGCATGTCGATGATGGCATATCGCCGATGAGGGCGCACAAAGCAGCATGCCGATGATGGTATATCGCCGATGAGGGCGCACAAAGCAGCATGCCGATGATGGCGTACAAAGCAGCATGTCGATGATGGCATATCGCCGATGAGGCGCACAAAGCAGCATGCCGATGATGGCATATCGCCGATGAGGGTGCATAAAGCAGCACGCTGATGATGGCATATCGCCGATGATGGCGTACAAAGCAGCATGCCGATGATGGCGTACAAAGCAGCATGCCGATGATGGCGTACAAAGTAGCATGCCGATGATGGCATATCGCCGATGATGGCGTAAAAAGTAGCATGCCGATGATGGCGTACAAAACAGCATGCCGATGATGGCATATCGCTGATGATGGCGTATAAAGCAGCATGCCGATGATGGCGTACAAAACAGCATGCCGATGATGGCATATCACCGATGATGGCATACAAAGCAGCATGCCGATGATGGCGTACAAAGCATCATGTTGATGATGGCATATCGCCGACAATGGCGCACAAAGCAGCATGCCGACGATGGCATATCGCCGACGATGGCGCATCATCTATCCCACCAGTATGACTATTGTTTGGTTGCATCGGACCGAACTACATTTGGTCTGATTCTTTTTATTAAGGGATACGTAGGCAACCTACTTCGGTAGATCCAACCATCAGAGCACTTATTTGCATATCTGCTTAAAAACTACGATAACCTGCTATAACCGACTAAATATGTCTAGGATATGTGAGGTTTGGTGTGCATTATAAGTTGTTGCATCTATAAACTGCCGCATTTGCATATCTCCCCATTATAATTGCACGAAATTGGGAGTATTTCTCATCAACGATGTTCATTTACTTAACTAATCAAATCACATTATGCCAGTTGGACTTAATGCAATGTACAAGTAGATATTTACTTTCCATAAACCAATAATGACCAAGTTCCACAAGAGCGAATTATCCAATCAAGTAGCTTATCGAACTCTACTACATAAATCATGATCAATGCATAATTTACGTTGACTAACCAATCACGTTAGAGATACATATAGAGTCTCTATACAACTTAAGGATTGAAAACATTGTTCGTTATATTCAAGTCTTCCCTAATATCAACTCCGTTGAGTCTTTACTACAAGTTTACTAAATTATGGTACAATTGCTAAATACAAGGTAACCCAATCTAAGTTCTCTATTCATGATACTAACTAGGTTTCTATGTTCATATGAAACACTAGTCTAATTCAAGTCCCAATTCCAATATCGTTGAAAACCTTAAGGCATTTCAAGTACAATTCATGCTTTAAGCAATTACAACAAAATATACTTTAATAAGTCATATCATCATATATGCATAGATAATTCATTTCTAGCATGTATACAAGTCTAAATCACAACAAGTGTGTAACATAATCATAAGGTAGTCCGAGGCCATACAGATGGTCCATAGTCGTTTGGTATGTACACCCTCCAAAGCCTCTTAGAATGCCATTCCATTTCGTAACCCAATTAACCACGCACCATACGAGGTTCAAATATTAATACTCATCAACCAACCCAATAAAAGAATATCAAGTTATCCACCTTCTTATACATCGAGACCATGCGGGTCAACCTTTAATCGACTCCAATGAGTCATGGTTCTATGTTTCCTTCTTAAGTCATTCTT
Source organism: Codonopsis lanceolata (assembly GCA_013146195.2). NCBI lineage: Eukaryota > Viridiplantae > Streptophyta > Magnoliopsida > Asterales > Campanulaceae > Codonopsis > Codonopsis lanceolata. Next base: position 11,519 of record JABEVN020002125.1, read on the forward strand.
GACATAGGTTCCCAACTTCTTCAATCACAACTAGGATGGTGTTCGTGATCTAACCCTTCCGACTCAACCAAATCGAGCCCATACTCTATATAGTCTCGATTTCAACCCGAGACCAAGAACCTAGTCTCAAACCGTTGAGTGTCTCAAAGGTAGACTCTCAATAGTCACAATGGCCGATTATTTAACCATGCTCCCAATTCTTCGCACTCACAAAAGGATTTACATATTAAGTCTATTACAAATCAACACATCATCGTGCACTAACCAAGACTCCAATGAATCAACATTCCCAACCAAACACCCTAACTCCATAGGGTCCAATAATCACCACGTGTTCTCAAATTACTCATATGATTCACAAGACCAATTATCGAGACCTTCCAAGCTGCAATTGAGACCCAATCAACTTTAAAAGTCGTAGGATTTCATTCTAGGGCTCAATATACTCCGTTAAACACTTAATTGACTTCGTTGAGTCGAAATACTAGCCTTCAATTTCTAGGTCACAAGGCAAATTTGGGATTAACAATTCACCCGGGGTTCTAAACCCAATAACAAGCATTTCGACTACTAAATACTTCAATAAATACAATCAAACCCATTTCAAAACTAACCCAATATAATCACAAGTCATAATCTCATATAAATTCGTCATACTAACAAGAAATACCTCATTGAAGAAGGAAAAACTGATACTTAGCATCCTAGATTCCTAGCATGATTTTGAGCTAGAGAGAAAGATGGCTAAAAACGTTATATGATGTAATTTAAGTACCATCTGTACACAAAAGAATCCCCTCTTTTATTAAAATAAGCTAGATGAGATATAGAATGATTTTGATTCGTTTACTTGACCAATTGCTAAGGCTATGGTCTTTAAGCTAACACAATTCTAGGATTGTTGAGTCGGCCTAATGAAAAGAAGAGCCTTGATCAATGGTGTTTTCCTTCGATTCGATTAGAACTGGGAGAGTCTTAGTCGATTCCTTCATTCTCATTGGCTCGTATATGACTAAAGTTAGGCTAATGAGATGCTTAACTTAGTTTTTATCTGAGACTGACTCGCGAATCCTTTGAAGGGCAAAAGCATTTTTCTCTAGAGAAACTACGAGGGGGATTTAGTAACTTACTATTTTTGGCCAACAAACCTATTTAAATCGAAGATTGAATCGGTGGGAAGTGCTCTACTCATCGAGGGCTTCGCGATGGCGGTCTCGGCTCGAAAATCGAACGATTGGATCTTCATGGAATGAGATTACACCTAGTAATCACACCTTGAGGAACATACATCTCTCTCTTTCTCTCTCTCTATGTTTGACCGGTTGGTGGATGAAATGAAGAGAGGAGGAGAGATCTCATATGTTTAAAGGGTATTGGAGGACCAAAATTCCCTTCCAAGGGGTTGACATGAGCAAAGGAGAGAAGGCCTTTAAGGGTAGATTGGGGATTTAACATCAAAATCACAAAATCCACAGGAGCTACTCGAAGGGAAATGCGCTCGCATTGCCCCCTATGATGCTAGCATATCCTTCCTGATTCCAGAAATATAAAACTTTTGCCTTCAATGCGAAAGCATTGAGGGGTGGATGCGATCACATTTAAGATTATTGGGCAAATGAACTTTAAACTAAGCCAAAATGAACCCCAACTCAAACCCCAACCATCCTAGGTTGAAACCCCACTTACAACAAGTTCGAGACTCACCTGAACGACACCCGAAATAACCCGAAGTGAAACCAGAACAAGGTGCAACAACTTGCGATCGAAACGATGAATGAGGTAACGATTGAACGGGCACGAAAATGAGACTTAAAGCAATTCAAGGGGCTAATGAATAGGCTTGAATACTTCTAAGAAGTTAAACTACAACTAAGAGAATCGAAGCTCCCAAAGACGATACGTACATGACTCGATTTCATGCTACGCGATAAAGACGAATGTCGACCAAGACGATGAAGGTGCGATCAAACGAGTAAGAGTATGGAACTCTAAACATTTTAAGAGTCTAAGTAAAGGTGTCTAGCATATAACCAAGGTTGAATCGACAAGAATCACCAGTAACCGTGCAAGATACGGTGCACTACGCCCTAATGCTTAAGCATGTGCTAACCAAGGTAACGAGGTCCAATCTTGAGTCAACCAATTCCAAATGCATACTAAGGTGACCCTAAACATGTTAAGGGTCTAAGCAAGGGATCCAAGTACATAAATGAGTTGGGTTCACAATGGGGCAAGTCGTTGCACATGCCAATGTACGACAAACCCTAACGGCAACGAACAACGGCGACGCATAACACACGCAAACCAAGCGAGGTCAAATCATGAACCAGGGTACAAAAAAACCCACCTAAGACATAATGAACATGTCTCACACACACAGAACACAACCTATCAATGTTGCACCCAAAACCATGCAAGCGAACCCTCGCTCAAGACAAATATCTAATGACATCGAGTCGCACAATTGCAACTCTAACACACAAACGAAAATGAATCAAACAACTCAAGGGTATTGGCCCTACCATGGCCTACTCAGACACATGAAGTCATGCACGATAAGTCTATCATGCCGGCATGACGAGCATGCGAAGTTTTAGGGTGTTACAACCTAAGCTATATTGAATTGGAACCATAAAAAAGACTTAACACCGAGAAAACTAAGACGAGCCGAAAAATAACCATTAACTTCTTGTAGACACCCCAATTTCGTACCCCTGATATGTGACTCTGACATGTGATATCAAGAACTGTTTAAACTTAACAAATGTCAAGTTACAGGAGTTAAAAATGCGAAAGGCAAAGGAAGATGCGCGAAACAATAAAATGCGAGGGATAAAAGTGACAATTTTGAAAGTCAAATAGTAGCTTGGCGCGGCCAAAAGGACCATCTGGCGCCGCGCCAAGAGGAGGTTGGATCCGCGCCCAAGCTGCTACAATACCACTCCCAGTTAACGCATTGTACAAGAATTGAAGGCTGGTGTACAAGAAAAACAAACGTTCTGAAGGGATTTTTAATCCCCGATGTATCCCTTCCTCCAGCTATAAATAGATGTGTTGGGGTTCACTTCAGAAGCCTAGAAGAAATCGGGAAGAAACGCTGATAAATTCTCTGCGTCGTCCTAACGCTGAGAAATTAGTGAGTGAAGTGAGATAGGGAGTGGTCAGCCTATAAAGCCTCGAAACCCTGCCAAAACTCCGTCAAACCAAAAACCCACCGGTTAAAAGTGATCCCTAGCCCTTTAGTTAGGTATCCACCTTATTTCCCCGGCCCAAAAACCATAAAGTAAGTTGTTACTCTGCCCGAGTAAATAGGTTGAAATCACCCAAAATAAGCCGTTATTCCGCCCAACTAAATAGGCCAAAACCACCAAAACTATATATGACATGACAAAAATATCAAGAACTGTTAAAACATTAACAAATGTCAAGTTACAGGTCAAAATTGCAAAGGACAAAGCAGATGCACAAAAGGACAAATTGCAAGGGGTCAAAGTGTCAAAAATGAGCAAAGTTTGAGGTTTAGGCACCACCTAAAAAACCTCCTATAGGTCGCCCAAACCTTTCTTCCCCAACACTATTCATCACTCCATTTGCCGTAAAATGCAATTCATCAAACAGATGCAGGAGAGAAATCACAAAATTCCTTCGATGTCCCAGCCTCCTCCTATAAAAGAGGCCTCGGCTCCTTCATTCAACACACTGAAAATTTCAAGGAAGAAATAAACAGATAGATAAATTTCCAAAGCCTCGAAACCCCGCCAAACCTCCGCCAAACACAAATCCAACCTAGTGTACCTTAGCCTAGGTATCCACACCTTTTAAAAGGCCAAAATAGCTAAAAAAATTTAAAACAAACAACCAGAATAAAGCGTTAACTTTTAAATTCACACAACACACAACTTCAACTGCACTTCTCTCCCCGAGTTTTGTAAGCTTTTATTGTTAAAGTTTTTATTTCCATGTAATAGTATTATTTCCCGCCCAATGTAAATATATAAGATTTTATTAAGAAATAGTACTAAATGTAGCCGTTAAAAAATATTTTTAGATGAGTTTGTATTTATTTATTTTATTCAATAAAGTCTTTATTTGTAAATGTATTATTTCGATCCGGTTCAATATAAAAATATAAGTTAGATTTTGTTAGGAAATAATACTAAAAAGAGCCGTTATAATGGCCAAATATTTTTAAATGAGCGTAATTATTGAAAGAGACGAGTCCAAATAATGTGGCCACGAATGTATATTTAATTTTCCCTTGTCAAAATAAGACCTTATTTATGCTAAGTAAATGTGACAATAAGCATGTAACCGGAGGGCGAGTTGGGTGCCTAGCACCTTCCGACTCAACTTAGTCTAAAATAATGCCTTAAAATAAAGGTGGCGACTCTAAAACATTTTTGATCCAAGGCCTCGCAACATCTTTCTTTGCACTTTCATTCTCCCCTAAATGAGGAGAGAATGGAAAGGTGATGTATTTCTATGTCTTGGTATCCCGAAATAATGGATAACTTGACGTAGAAAATCCAAGGCACTCATAATGATCCAAAATAGGCCATAAGGCTATTTTCATAAAATTCATAGTGGGGCGTGCAATATTCTTTCTTGCACTTCTCTATTTTCGAAAGATAAAGGGAGAATGGGAATGGAAGAGTAATGCATTCCCATATCTGTTATCCACGAAATAAGGGATAACTTGACATGGAAAACCATAAGTTCCCATATTGGATACAAAATTCACTCAAGGCAACCGAGGCACATTCCAACGTGCTAATATAGACGACTCCTCTCGCATTTTGGATTTCGCCTTCCCCAAACAAGGGAGGGTGGAACGAGAGCGTGGTGTCCGCATCCGTAGCGCGCGGGCGCTGGGGCACATTCCCTCACACCACCCGTCATTTGAGCAAGCCAAAACCACTAAGTAAATCACGCAACATCATAAAAGTCTCCTCTCTCGAGAAGGACCGAGCACACTTCTAAAAGGTAATAACCTTTAAAGGGCGTTATTTTATAAAAGTTGTTTTTAAATCCGGTCCAATGTAGAAAATATTTGTGGGATTTAGTTAGAAAATATTATGTAAAAGAGCCTTTATAATGGCCAAATATTGTAATTATTGTAAGGATTAAATAATGTAATGTATTTGCTTTTTATGTCTTTAAATGCTTTGTTTATTTGCTAAATAAATATAACAAAAACATACTTTAGCCAAACATTTTTGGGTGCCTAGCACCTTCACTCGTAACTTAGCCTCCGAACCCCTCTAGTTTTTCTTTTTTTGGTTTTGCTTTATTTTTGCCTTAAAATAAAGATGGTGACTCTATAAAACATTTTGGATCTAGTGGGGCCTCGCAACACTCCTTTCTTGCACTTTTCCGTTTTCCCCTAAAAAAGAGAGAATGGGAATGAAAGAGTGATGTATTCTCATATCCTGGTATCCCTAAACAATTGATAACTTGATGCGGGAAACCCAAAGCACCCATAGTGATCCGAAATAGGCCATAAGGCTATTTTTATAAAATTCATAGTGGGGGCGTCGCAACATCCTTTTTAATTTGCACTTTTCCGTTTTCCCCTAAAAAAGGGAGAATGTGAATGAAAGGGTGATGCATTCTCATATCCTGGTATTCCTTAAACAAGGGATAACTTGATGCGAGAAACCCAAAGTTCTCATATTGGATCAAAAATACACTAAAGTCAACTGAAGCGTATTCCAACGCGCTATTTTAGACAGCACTCCTCTCGCACTTTTAATTTCATTTTCCCCTAAACAAGGGAGGATGGAATGAGAGCAGTGGTGTCTCGCATCCGCACGTACGCACAGCCCTATCCAAGGGCGCGGGCGCACGCGGGGTGACCCACATTGGCGACTCTGCTGGGGAGATCGTTTTATTTTAAATAAAATGGAGGGCTAGACTCATTTAAAAAAAAATTTTGTTTTTATTTGTTTCTGGCTAAAGTATGCTTGTTATATTAATTTATGCATTTGAATATTGTGTTCCTGTCATATATATGTTTGCAATAAAATTCCGAGCAGCACAATAAAAGGACCGGGGTTTATTTTTAATATTGCTTTATTTTCGGCCCTATATATTTATTTTGTTCTGTTATTATTTTTATTTCGCAAAATTTGTACATATTTGCATTCATTCTGCAATTTCATTTTGGGGACATATGACCAAATTTGTAATTAATATGAATAGATAGATTCCCAGCTTTTCTTTCTATTTCTTGATGTGATGTGCTTGCTTGCTCGCGCTCAAACTAAAAAGCTGAGAAAATCCACGCGTAACAGCAAGACATGCCATATATGTTTTATTTTCTGTTTATATATCTGAAAAAATATAAAGATTTTACTGCTTTTTAGATACCGCACACACGTGCACGCATATAGGTATATTCTGAACTGTTACCCTACACCATGGCCAGCCTACCTCCTGTATAAGCCAACGTTAGAATGCATATAGATTCTTAGGACACTTCAATGACCGACCGGTTTTTGCATCTTTGAATCATGGGTCAGCCCCTGCCAAAAAAAAATGTGAAAAAAAATAATGCGCAAGTGGAGTAAAAAATATATATATAAATAAAGAAAAAATGTTGATGATAAAATATATATATAACAAATTGCGCAAGTAAAACAAAAAAAATAATAAATACGCAGGGGCTAATTTGTTATTCTCTGATGCTCGACCTAGACCATTTCGAATGGTGGATCCTGGAAAGAGTATAGGCCCTTCGCCTGGGATCAGTCCAATCCTGGGAGTCGAAAGGCAGGTGGAACACGTTGGTCCTATGCTCTGGAGAAAGAATCCACTGTTCCAGTGAAAGTCCTGAGACCGTCAAAATAAAGCAGGTGCTTATCCGATCAATTGTAGGGAAAATAAATAATAAATAAAATATACTAATAAAGGCACGCTGTACTCCAAGCCCAGAAAGCCTTCGGCCAGCCTTCTGATACCTCCAAACTCAATTTTCTCAGAAACCTGGCCCGAATTTGGAAAAGCGAGAGATAATCTTGGCGGTTGATCTGAAATAAGTACATAAATCGAGCGAAGGTATCGATATCGAGATCGGACAAGAGCGAGTCGGTTCGAGGGAATGCCGATCCGGCGATATGGCAACAAAGAATAAACAAGCTATGGCAGGGGCTAGCGACAACTGGAACAGCTGGGAACCAGAAAAAGAAACTCCTAAGTATGCACCTTCTCCTGAGTTTGAGGCCTGGCTAAAAGAAGCAGTGGACGCTCATGTGGAAAGAATAACGAATCAAATGGTGGGTGATCTTTTAAAAGGTTTCTCAGAGGTTCTGGCTGTTCTCTCCCAAAAAACCAAGATCCCAAAATATGTCTCTAATACTTCTTACTCTTCTGAAATAAATTGCCCTGATACCTCAGAAAATATCATTTTCCAAGATTCTGGGAAGCCACCAAATGCCAGCCATCAGCCAAATAATGACCTCATTGCCCAAAGTAATATGATTTCAAGTGCCCATAATTCTAACCTATATCCTCCAAAATCAACTCCAATCTCCCTCACCTGAATGCCTGTTATTACAACCAAAAAAATTATCTCTCTCTTGATCCCGCAAATACTTATCCTCAGCAAACGACCCCAGGGATTCCAAAGGAAATTATTTGTATACCAGAAAAAGAATCCATATTGGCCCAAGGTCCAGGCAACCCAATTCAGTGCAATATTATCCAAGAGAAAAAACCCCACCCAATTGCTTGACCAAATCCCAATCTAGCAATTTGCCTAAGCCGAAAGGCCGAAAGGAGATAATTCCGAGGTATTATGATGACCTGCCTGCCCCAAGATCTGAAATACTCCAAACATTATAGGCCCATGGGATACTTAAGCCCATTGATGATTACCGACCACCCAAACCATTACCAGTTACCTGGAATCATGCCCAGTATTGTGAGTATCACCGATGCAGTGGTCATCTTACCGACAAGTGTTATACACTCAGAGATGCAATTCAGGATCTCATTGATAATGAGATAATTACAGTGGTAGGCACAAGAATTTTTGAAACAAATCAAGCCAAGGAGGTCTAAAAGGGGCAAGTTAATCTAATTAGCCAATAATAAAGGTGCTATAAAATATGCTAATCAATAAAAGGAGTTTCTAATAAATGTCTGAAGGAGACAGCTTCCTGGGTATGATAGACGGAGACACTTATTATAAAGAGCTCCCAGCTGAGTTTGAGCTTATTACTGATAAGCCTCTGCTTGAGCTGGTATAACACGAGGCCGCTCGGCCGCGACACGGTGGACCGCTTTGGATATACTATCCCTATTCCTTCCCCTAGCTTTACGAATTGGTCATCTACCGATCCGCTTCCTAAAATTGAGCATCTCAAACCCAAGGTCCTCAATAATGTAATAAACCTTGTACAGTTTGCTTTTAATGACAATCTGAATGTCTTTGCTTATTCCTTGGTTGCACCTACATTAAAAGACGCATTAAATAATAATTATAATAATGAGTCATTTAATGAAATGGACCCAAAAGATAAAAATTATTTTCTTGAGCTTGTAAAGTCAGTTGAGCACCAGGAACAGCACCATTCATCCGCATCAACTAAAGACTTGTCCACTATCAATGCGAAATTTGGACAATGAAATAAAAGAGAAATCAAAATCGATGACTACTGCAAGGCTCTGCGAAAAGGTAGCACTCATCGATCTCCTCAAAGAGTTCGTGGACATATTTGCACGGTCCTATGAAGATATCTTTGAGGGCTAGACCCACCATAGTCGAGCTAACAGAATCCCATATATCTGGATGCTCGCCAGTTAAGCAAAAGCTCCGCCGGATCAAGCCGGAATGGTCACTACAAGTTAAAGAAGAAATCATGAAGCAGCTGCGCGTCAATTTCATTCGGGTAGTTGAATACCCGATCTGGCTGTCCAACATAGTATTTGTTCCTAGCCCAACGAGGAAAGTGGGATCTGTGTAGATTTCGCGACCTCAACAAGGCGTCGCCAAAGATGACTTCCCTCTACCCAATATTGATATTGTGGTGAGCGTCGTTCTTTGCTCACAAAGTCCGATCCTTCATCGACGGCATCTTTGGGCTATAATCAAATCAAAATGGCGCCCAGAGGACCAGAGAAGACCTCATTTACTACTCCTTGGGGTACTTATTGTTATCTTGTCATGCCATTTGGGAAAAATGATGGGAGCTACTTATCAGAGGGCTGCTGGGGTCCCAATGAGCACAATAATAAGCTAGAAGGGGGGGTTGAATAGCTTATTAACACTTTAAAACTTTTAAAGTAAGTTCATGAAAGTTACTTGCAATCTATGAAAAGAATCAAGTAGCGGAAGACCTTCAAAGAAAATTGTTCGAGTGCAGATAAGGACTACCGGTAGACCTTTTCAGTTACTTAAGTTACTGTGAAATGGATGAAGTAAACTAATGAAACTGAGGTTCAATAATTAAGCAGACGAGAAGGAAATAACACAAGTATTTTGGGATGGTTCACACTATAATGAGTGCTAAATCCACCACCAAGCGATCAACCTTGGATTTAAATTGTGCACTATGTTTTCCACTTAGATCAATTACAAAGAATATCCCTAATGGATGGGTGTACAAAATATTGACTTGTGTTTGGGTCTAAGGAATTAAATATACGTAAATACAAGATATTTAATTAGATGCGAAATATAGTTAAAGGAAGTAAACAACAAGAAGAATAAAACAATAAATGTTGAAGAAGCGGCTTCTTGTTGTTTGACGAGGACTTCTAGATCTGTTGAGGATCTATTGAATGCACTAAAATTGAAAGACTTGGAGTTGTGTAGATTGAGCGAGCAATTCTTTAAGTGTTCGATTGATTACATGCAGTTGTCGCTCTGTTGATCCGGTCTTGATGGCGGTATTTAAAGCGAGTGCACTTAAAAGGGTTGGAAAACGAAGACTTCAACGACTCTTTTCATAAATGCATTAAATGCATGAAATTTTGTCGATCAAGGATTTCGTCTTCACGAGATAACTAGAAGCGAGATAATCATTTACGAGATCTTCAAAAAAGGTGGGCGATTTGGTGTCGATCGAGATGAAGCGAAAGTAGGGACGATGCAGCTTTCTTGCTTTTCATTCGAGGGCAAAAGTATTCTGCTTTTCGGAAAGTTGCTTTCGGCGGCTTGACTTGTCGAGAAAAAGACTTGGATTAATTCAAATATCAAATGAGAATAAGTTTGAATTAATCCGACTAGCTGATCTCGGAGAGGACACGTAGAAGCGTAGGTCAGTGTGGACAGAGGTCTACCGATCTTAAGCTTTGAGCGGTCTTCAGGTGAAGCAGAGAAGTGGTCTTCAATGTTCTAAAAAAGGTCCTACAAAAACTATACAAGGCAAAGTTCTATACACGGTTGCCGCTATGTGATCTGATTGACCGATTAGCCAGATATAAAACTAAAGTAATGTCTTGTCGAGATATAAATTTAACATAAGAATCAACAATCTCTCTATTTATACTCGGTCATCATTACTACAAAGGGAGTTTTAAAACAAGCTATTTAATAGATAATAGCGTAATAGAAAGTTTATATATATATATTAAATGGCGGTAGACATGCCTCTATTAAAGAATAACACCTCGGATGCAAGGGACTAATCTAAGTGCATACAAGAATAAAGAGAGAGTCAAAAGAGGCCTTGAATCGCCGGCCGGTTTAAATCAATTTAAACTAAATGTTTAAATTCTCATATAGATAAACAATAAAGCAGCAAGAATTTAAACAATATAATTTTTGAAAAAAGCAAGTAATCATCGTATTCATAAACAAGATGTTTACATTTGACAAATTTTCAAAAATAAGATAAGCTAAAGGAAAGGGAAGAAAAGATCACAAAAGCTACCATGGTCTTTTCCCACTTTGCCTTTGTCTGCTTGACCTTTTTTTCTCTTCTTTCGCTCTAGCTCTTCCATTCTTCTTT
>JABEVN020002126.1:0-22475 GCA_013146195.2 Codonopsis lanceolata
GTCAAAATTGCAAAAGGACAAAGCAGATGCATAAAAAGACAAATTGCGGGGAGCCAAAGTGTCAAAAATGAGCCATGTTTGAGGTTTGGGCACCACCTACCAAAGGTTTGGGTGTGGCGCCCAAACCCCTAATGGGTGGCACCCAAACCTCACTTTCCAAACACTATTCAACGAAAGTTTGCCGTAAAATGCAAATTGTCCAACGCGTACAACACCCCGATGCACTAGAGAAATCACAAAATTCCTTCGATGTCCCAGCCTCCTTCCTATAAATAGCAAAGGTCTCGGCTCCTTCATTCAACACACTGCTTTGCGTAAAATTTCTCTCATGCCGTTGTTACGCCGAAGAAATAAATACCGATAGATCAATTTCTAAAGCCTCGAAACCCCGCCAAACCTCCGCCAAACACAACCAACCTAGAAAGTGTTCCTTAGCCTGACTAGGTATCCACTCTTTTTCGGTCCAAAAATCGTGGATAGAGCGGTTGCTGCCCATTTAAAAAGCAAAAAATAGCCGGTAAGCCGTTTACTCTGCCAAAATTTAGCCTTACGGTCAAACAACGACCCGAAATAAGCGATTACCTGCCCGCTCGATCCCGAGGCCGAAAAAGTAACTTTCAGCAATTCTGCCGTTGCCAGGACGGAATTCACACAACACACAACTTCAAACCGCACTGCACTGCACTGAAAAAAAAAAAAAAGACTCTCTCCCCGAGGACGGCAGCGAGCACACCCCTACGCCGTTTGTAAGCTTTTATTGTTAAAGTCTTTTATTTTTATGTAATAGTATTATTTCCAGTCCGGCCCAATGTAAATATATAAGCAGTTGTGCTGCCCGGATTTTATTAGGAAATATTACTAAATGTAGCCGTTATTATGGCCAAATATTTTTAGATAAGTTTGTATTTATTTACTTTATTTATTCAATAAAGTCTTTATTTGTAAATGTATTATTTCCGGTCCGGTTCAATATCAAAATATAAGCAGTTATGCTGCCCGGATTTTATTAGGAAATATTACTAAATGTAGCCGTTATTATGGCCAAATATTTTTAAGATAAGTTTGTATTTATTTACTTTATTTATTCAATAAAGTCTTTATTTGTAAATGTATTATTTCTGGTCCGGTTCAATATCAAAATATAAGCAGTTATGCTGCCCGGATTTTATTAGGAAATAATACTAAATAGAGCCGTTATAATGGCCAAATATTTTTAAATGTGTCTGTAATTATTGGAAAGAGGCGGCCTGAGTCCAGTAAATAATGTGGCCACGAATGTATGCTTTTAATTTTCCTTGTCAAAATAAGACCTTATTTATTTGCTAAATAAATGTGACAAGAAGCATACTTCACCAAAAACGCTGAGATCGAAAGGGCGAGTTGGGTGCCTAGCACCTTCCCAACTCGTAACTTAGCCTCCGAACCCGCTTTCTAAAAATCTCTGGTTTTCTTTTCTGGTTTTCCTTTATTTTTGCCTTAAAATAAAGGTGGCGACTCTAAAACATTTTGGATCCAGTGGGGCTTCGCAACATCTTTGTTTGCACTTTCACGTTCTCCCCTAAACGAGGAAGAATGGGAATGGAAAGGTGATGTATTTCTATGTCTTGGTATCCCCGAAATAATGGATAACTTGACGTAGAAAACCTAAGGCACTAATAGTGATCCAAAATAGGCCATAAGGCTATTTTCATAAAATTCATAGTGGGGGCGTCGCAATATTCTTCTTGCACTTCTATTTTCCCCGAAAGATAAAGGGAGAATGGGAATGGAAGAGTAATGCATTCCCATATCCTGTTATCCACGAAATAAGGGATAACTTGACATGGAAATCCATAAGTTCCCATATTGAATACAAAATTCACTCAAGGCAACCGAGGCACATTCCAACGTGCTAATATAGACAGCACTCCTCTCGCACTTTGGATTTCGTCTTCCCCTAAACAAGGGAGGGTGGAACGAGAGCAGTGGTGTCCCGCATCCGCACGTACGCGCACCCCTATCCAAGGGCGCGCGGGGCGCGGGAGCACATTTCCCGGGAACCTCACATGAACATAAAGTATCCGTAGTTAGATTGGATACCTTGCTCGCTGTAGACACCTCAATTTTGTACCCCTGGTACGTAACCTTGACATGCGATATCAAGACTTGTTAAAACTTAACAAATATCAAGTTACAGGGTTTAAAAATGCAAAAGACAAAGCAGGATGCGCAAAACAGTAAAATGCAGGGGCTAAAAGTGTCAAAAGTGGCTGAAGAATTGAGCACTGGTGCGACGCCTAAAGGGGCTGATTCCGGCGCCCAACTTGCTACAGTGCACCCCAAACTTAACGCATTGCACAATTCCTGAAGCACGCGATACAAGCTGGTGAAGCACAGAGAGAAATCCAAAAATTCCAGCGATGTCCCTCTTTCAACCTATAAATAGAGGCCTCGGGGTTTGCTTTCAGCACAATGAAAAATGCCCAAAGCTTTCAGCGTTGTTGTTACGCTGTGAGAATAGTGAGCGATCTTGAGATAGTGAACGCCCCCTCCTAGAAAGCCTCGAAGCTCTGCCAAAACTCCTCCAAACGCAAAACCAACCGGTCAAAGTGATCCTTAGCCCCCCAGCTAGGTATCCACCCTATTCCCCCGGTCCAAAAATCTAGAAAAGAGCAGTTGCTCTGCCGGAGTAAAAAGACCAAATCCGCTAGAAACAAATAGTCGTTCTGCCCAATTTCTGCCAGAAGCAAAAAAAAGCAAGCAGTTGCTTCGCATGTTTGACCAAGTTCCCGTGAAGCAACCTTCCGGAAGCGATCACCCGCCCGAACAGCTAAGAAAAGACTCCTCTCTCCCGGAAGGACAAAGCGAGCACACCAACGCTCTTAAAGGTGAGCCTTTAAGGGTTTATTTTATAAAAAAAACTATTTTCCATCCGGCCCAATGTAAAAATATAAGTTGTTATGCTGTCCAGATTTATTTAGAAAATAACATTGAAAAGAGTCATTATTATGACCAAATATTTTTAAATGTATTTGTAATCATTGGAAGGAGACGGCTACAAGTCCGTAAATAATGTAGACATTGATGTATTTGTTTTATTTTCTTTCTTTTAATGCTTTATTTATTTGCTAGATAAATATAACAAAAAACATACTTTAGCCAAAAACTGTTTTTGAGACCGAAAGGGCGAGTTGGGTGCCTAGCACCTTCCCAACTCGTAACTTAGCCTCCGAACCCGTTTTTTGCATTCTCTAGTTTTATTTTTGGTTTTTTCTTTATTTTCTCCTTAAAATAAAGATGACGACTTTGTCAAAACATTTTGGATCACAGTGAGGCCTCGCAACATCCTTTATTATTATTTTATGTTTTCCCCTAGAAAAGGGAAAATAAGAATGAAAGGGTGATGTATTCCTATATCCTGGTATCCCCTAAAAAATAGATAACTTGATATAGAAAACCTAAAGCACTCATAGTGATCCGAAATAGGCCTTAAGGCAATTTTTATAAAGTCTGTAGTGGGGCCCGCAACATCCTTTCTTGCACTTTCCATTTTCCCCTAAACAAGGGAAGATGCGAATGAAAGGGTGATGATTCCTGCATCCTGTTATCCCCTAAAAAAAGGATAACCTGATACAGAAAACCCATAGCTCCCATAATGGACCAAAAACTCACTGAAGTGACCGAGGCGTATTCAACGCGCTTTTTGACAGCACCCTTTCCGCATTTTTAATTTCGTCTTCCCCTACACAAGAAAGGGTGGAATGGAAAACGTGGTGTCTGCACCGCACGTCGCGCACCCCTATCCAAGGGCGCGCGGCGTGCGGGCGATTTCCGGGGCACCCACACTCGCCAAAAAGGATGATGAGATTGAAAAATTAAGATCCGAACTTGAAAAGGCTAATGAGACTTTGTGCAAAAAAGGGAATAAAGGTAAGGCCAAGCTTGATAGTGTTGGTCAAGAGTGTACTAGTGGACTATGTTTTAAACCCATTGTGTTTGTAAAAGAAGGGGGAGAATCTTCTCCATGTTCTTCTCCAAAACAAAAGGAAGGGTTTGTAAAACATTTTAAACCTAGGAAGATGACGTATGTGTGTCATTACTGCTATGAACCAGGTCATATTAGACCATTTTGTCACAAAAGAAGGTCTGATCTTGCTAAGAATTCTGTTGGAAACTAAAAAATGTTTGATGCCCAGAACAGGATGACGTACCCAATGATGCATCATCAGGAATGTCATCAGGAACCTTATCGAGTAGAACATTAGAAACATCATCCGCCGAAACAAACAAAACCTCATGTGCAGAATTTTTCCGGAACCATATGGGTTCCAAAAACTGATTTGAACAGTCAAGTTTCTTTTACATCTTTCAAATCTCATATCCCAGGTACTTGGTACTTCGATAGTGGTTGCTCTCGCCACATTACAGGTACACGAGAGAACTTGACAAACTACACATTGTGCAATTGAGGTAAGGTCACATATGGTGGAGGTGCAAAAGGTAGAATAATAGGAAAAGAACATTAGATGTTGATGGCTTACCTAAAATCAACAGTGTATATCACGTTGAAGGGCTTAAAGCTAATTTGATTATCATTAGCCAATTGTGTGATGACAATCTTCAGGTAAAGTTTGACATGAAGTCTTGTGAGGTTTATGATTTGTCTAATAAGAGTGTTTTTGCAGGTGCAAGATCATCAAATAATTTTTATATGGTTAATATTGTCCATTTTTGTCATAATACTAATATTGATGAAACTGAATTGTGGCATCAAAAGTTAGGACATGTTAGTTATCGTAAACTTGATGAACTTGTGAGATATGAGGCTGTAAGGGGTTTGTCTCGTTTGAACACTAAGAATGTTAGTGTATGTGAACCTTACCAAAAAGGAAAACAAACCAGAGTTTCACACCCCTAGAATTCAATGTTATCCCTCTACTAGATATCTTGAGATGATTCAAACTGACCTCATGGGTCCCATTGAAGTGGAGAGTCTAGGTAGAAAGAAGTACTCTTTTGTTTGTGTGGATGATTTTTCTAGATATACATGGGTAATATTTTTTAGAGAAAAATATGATACTTTTAAGGCATTTAAGGTTTGGTACCGCCGTGTTATTAACTTGTATGGTCTAAGAATAAAAAGGATTAGATCAGATTATGACACGGAATATGAAAATGTCTTGTTTTCCACTTATTGCGATTTGAAGGGGATTACTCATGAGTACTCCGCTCCCAAAACTCCACAACAAAATGGAGTGGCAAAGAGAAAAAATCGCACATTGCAAGAGAAGGCAAAAGTTTTGTTGTGTTCTAAAAATTTGTCAAAACGTTTTTGGGCCAAAGCTTTAAACATTGTTTGTCACGTTGGTAATCGTGTCTACTTGAGACCAGGCTATACCATGACCCCATATGAGATTTTGAATGATAGAAAACCAAATGTGAAGCATTTCCATATGTTTGGGTGTGTGTGCTATTTGTTGAATGATAGGGATCATTTTTCCATGTTTGATTCCAAATGTGTGTTCACGGGTTATTCCTAGAGCTGTCAAAACGGGCCTGCGGGGTGGGTTTGCCCGTGGGCATGAAAAGCCCGTTGTGAAACGGGGCGAGGTGGGAAAGCCCGTGAATATAACGGTCCTGAAAACTCGTAGCCCAACCCGCTTCGGGTAGGGCCGCGGGCAAAATGGGCAAGCCCGCAAAAAAATGGTTTATACCAATATACATATGCTACCAATATACCAATAATATTATACTAATATATATATACTACCAATATACACCAATATTAAATATAAGTACAACATAGTAATTACTAATTAGTAAGCATAATAGTCCATAGCAGATTAGCAGAGCTCAAAGCCTCAAACTATGAAACAAAACAGAAATGGAGGCCGGAGCTTAAGGCCGGAGCTTAACCTCAATTATTAAAATGAAGAGTCCTACATAGCCGTTGGGATTGGAAATCTTATATGTGAATCTATGAGGGGCACTAAGGTCTGAAGTAGGGACGCCGGGATCTGGAAGCAATAGGACTGGAGGCTAGAGCAGACGCTGGGATCTGGAATCAGGGACGACGAAGACGTTGTCGGCTACACCTACTCAACTCGGCTGTGAGCTGTCACTAGAGAGTGGAGGTCCTCATCTCCTCAATCCTGGTCAGTGACTCAAAAGACTAGTAGAGGGAAAAAGCGTGAAGTGTGAATGGCAGAGAGACGAGTGACGGAGTGAGAGGCTGAGAGCTCTGACTCTTTGAGACGATGACGACAACAGATCACAGAATATGCAGGCTGAGAGTCTTCTACTCTTCTTCAGTTCTTCAGTCTTCACCCTAACTAAGTCTAACCTAACCCTTACTCCCTTAGTGACTTAGTGCCTCAACTCAAGGTCAAGACTCAAGGGCCTACCCAAACGGACAACAGATATCAAAAATTGGAAATATGGGCTGGGCCGCTTCATATACGTCATTACTTATTAGTTATTAAGTTATAATAACTTAGTAAATTAGTAGTAGTAACTTACAAATTAACAAATTAATTAATTAAGTCCAGAATATGCGGGCTGCCTGCGGTCCGCCCCGTCCCAACTCGCGAAAGCCCGCGGCCCGCTTGGGCAAAGCCCGATTCCTAGCGGGTCTTGAATACATCATCCCAACCCGCCCCTAATAGGTGGTGGGGCAGGCATTCCCGCGGGCTTTTACACTATTTAACAGCCCTAGTTATTCACTTAATAGTCGTATATATAGAGTTTTTAATCTTAGAACACAGACTATTTTGGAATCCATGAATGTTATTTTTTATGACCTCATTGATCTTGGCCACAAAATTGTTGAAGATGATCTTATAGGTTTTCTTGAAGAGAGTTTCTCTGCACCATTTGCTGAAGTTTCAGAACTTGACTTTTTCAGATCCTACTACTTCTGGACCTATTCCTGAACCAAAATCAAAAAGTTTAGACTCGGTTAAAAATATGGCCAATGATGCATCATCAGTACCACCAGTCTAGGAAATTGTTTCTGATTTAGAATCTGAGCATGAAATGGATATTGATCGTAGCAAAAATGTTGAAAGAAGAATTCATGAGATTCCTCTCGATGCTACTTCAGATATTGGAACATTGGTTGGCATATCCGAAGCTATTGTTTTTGAAACAAATTCAACACTTGAGCAAAACTGAATTGAATGACAAGGAGGTGGTTAATGATCGACTTAGGGATATCCCTAGTAGGATTCAAAAGAATCACCCACTCTCCCAAGTCGATGGTGATGTTAAATGATGGAATAATGACAAGGAGAAAAGAGAGAATAAACTACCGTGAAATGGTGAGATTAACATGTTTATCTGTTCAATACACAAAGGTAAATAATTATTGTTTTGTCTCCAATGTTGAACATAAAATTGTGGTTGAGACTTTAAAAGATGAACTGTTGATAAATATCATGCGAAAGGAACGTAATCAATTTTTGCTTATTGAAACATTTGTAAAAAATTATGTGTGATATTTGGTTCCTAGACTCAATTCCGATAATGTTTTTGGAACATATATTTCCAAAAATAAGTCATATGGGTTGGGAAATTTAACAAGTGACGGGATGTTCATATCTCAAGTCAAGTGTGCTTTTTACTTGATGAAGAAATTCAATCTTGAGATTGTTTTACATTTGAAAACCCAAATCGGGTCCTCCCACATTTTGTGTTGAAGTATATGAAGTTTGTTGTACTTAACTACTAGTCACCCAATTATCATGTATAGTGTGTGCTTGTACGCTAGATACAATGCCAAGGAAACTAATGTGTACTTGGTTATTTTTAGTGTATTTAATTGAGTTGGAAACATTGATGATAGAAAATGTACAATTAATAGCTGTTTTAATTTGTAGAATTTACTGGTTTCTTGGTACAATTGTAAAAAACATTGTGTCTCACTATCAACTGTAGAATCTAAATATGTAGTAGTTGGTAGTTGTTGTACACAACTTTTGTGGATAAACAAGATGATTGAGGATTTTGAGTTACACAGTGATTTGTTGATTGTGTATTGTGATAACTCTAGTGTGATAAATATTTTGAAAAATCTGATTCAGCATTCTCGAACCAAGCATGCTAACATTAGACATCATTTTATTCGAGACTTGGTTGAGCAATGCATAATCTGCATAAAGTTTGTTAGGTCTAAAAATCAGTTCGTTGGTATTCTCACCAGAACATATTATTTCGAGAGATTTTCAATCTTGAGAAAATCTCTACTTTTGTGTGGCATTTGATTTTTACACTTGTATATTAAAAAAATTAAAAAAAATCAGATATCCTGCATTTTAGGTTTACACGATTGTTTCATCTGATTTCTTACTCTATGTATAAAGTTGCTTATGGTTTCTCTTGATAAATCAATTGTGAGTCATTTTTCAAATGGTTACTCCTTTTCCCAGTTTTTGGCAAGTTTGAAGGTGCTCTCGTGAAAAGTTAAAAAATGAAGCCCATAAAGGAAAGAGCTACACGTGTACAAGATTTGTAGCTTTTCACTTGGTATTGGTTCCCATGGATTAATCTTGTGAAAGAGGGCTATTCTTGGAAAAGTGTGAAAGCTACCTAGTGACCAAAAGAAGCTTGAAATAAAGTAAAGCTCAATTCCCATAGGGAAATTTGTGTGAAATTATGCTTTTGGGAGAAAAGATTTTTGGCTTATTGACTCTGATTTTGCGATGAGACTCCAGATGAAGCATCATTAGGTAACTCATCAGTTGTTCCAATCCATCACGTGTGTGCGAATTTGTCTTTAATTCTTCATATATCATTATAGTCATAGACACTAGGGCATGCATATTTGGTGATTATATCATACTTTTGATTCTTATGCCCTAGTTAATTATATGCAAAAAAGTGCTTCTATCTCTCTTGTTCAAGAATGATTGATGTCAAAGGTTGATTGTTTGGAAACAGCTTGTTCGATACTAAAAAATATGGCAGAAGCACGGCTAGGGTTTGTCATGGTATTCTTGTTAGCATTTAATTATGTTTCCTATTTTATCTTGATTAAATTTGAAATTCCTAATTCTTTTGGTTTTTGACCAAGAATTCTATTTTCCAATTTTGTTTTGGCTTCCATTATCATGTTTCCATATCCAAAAAGGTTTATGTTGCATGCCTATAATACATTGGATGGTAAGTAGTTGAGTTTCACTTAAACTCTCCTTAATTGCTTATAGTCGTTGCATTCTTTAACCCTTTATATTCTAATTGAGTTTGGATTATATTGGGTTTGTACTAACAATTTGGCTAAGATTATGGTTTAAGAATCCATCTCTTCTACCATGGAATCAAGGTCGCCAAGTCCAGCACCTGTTACTCTAGTTAATGACGCACCCAATGTTGCGTATCCACTGCCTCATCAATAACTATTTTTTTTTTTCCAATTTCAGACTTTGCCATTAAAGTCACTGATCTCTGAAGGAATAGTTTGATGTTCATATTACTGCCTCTTTTGCTTAAAGAGGGGGAGTAGATAAAAGGGGGGATATTGGATAAAAAGGGAGTTTGTGCTTTGGTTGGATTTTTGTTTGCTCAAGTTGTTTTTGATAATTTATTTTATCTTGGTTTTGTCTTGGATATTATGAATTATTATATTCAGCGGGAGTTCATTCACAGGTGCTCATGATTTTTGCTTTGACCAGAAAGACAACAACAAAGATGGAGATTGTTGGAGTAAAATAATCGTACTTTTAGGACATGTGTTGTTATTGCCTTTTTAGGTAATTGCTAGGAAGCTTGGTCCTTGCCTTCTTTAAGGACTCTAATATGACAATCTCTAACTTGTAGGATTAGAGGTTTATTTCCTTAATAACTCTTTCCTAATCCTAACACTGCCTTGTTGAGTTGTTTTCTTGGTGGACAGGTTTCCTAGGAGCTCTATAAAAGAAATGATCAGTCTTGGACGTTCGTTACCCAAGCAGAGAATTTTTAGAAAGAGTTTTAGACGAAGAAGTGTCGTCACGAAACCAATGAGCCACCCAATGATACATCATCAGAAGACTCATCAATTTCGTTGTTCATTGTTTTAGTCCACACTTTCAGTGTTTTTTTGATTTACTGATGTATTCAAGTGTGTTTAGCATAGATTAGATACATCTTCTCACTTAAGAGTTTTCATTGATTTCTACTCTCTAAACGATTTGTTTTCATATTGTAAGCAATTGAAATCTTTTATTATAATGGAAGTTTTGCCATGAGGCATCGTCTACAAGTGTTTTACTTGTAGACATAAATTATAGCTTGGTGTCACTCTATTTGAGTCATTTATTATTTATTCCGCTGCTATTTACACTAGATGACTCATGAAATGATGTATCATTGGTGACTGTTTCAATAGGTGTTATCTATTTACGAATCCAAACTACATATATTATTTCAATTTTTGTCATGCATCTCATCAAAACCAGCTATTGTCAATGCTTTCGTTTTCATTTCTTTACAACAATTGTTTTGTCAATGATTAATGTTGTGTAATAAACTAATAATAGTTTTTTTCCCGTTACCCCCACTATGCAAGGACCTCTAAAAGTAACCTAAAAGTTATTCGTAATAAAAGAATAATATTTACCATACTAATGTCATGTACTCCATCGCTCGACAACAACGAATTAAAGAAACATCTTTGTTGAAAATATATACAACCTTTAGGAAAATGAATTGTGGACAACAAATATATTAGTCTTTTTTTTATTTTTTTTCAAATATTTTTCTTTTACCAGTAAATTATTTTACATTTTCCATATTCTTCGTTTTTACCAAGCATACACAATTTTTTGGAAAAATTACATTTAAAAACTATGTAGGAAATGGAAAACAAGTATTATTTACAAAGCATTTGCACATTATAGTTCAATTGTGTCACATATTCTTTCACCAATATTTTGAAATGACACGTGAGAAGAAAGATTGAGTTATTACTTAATAAAGAAGAAGCACTCGTAAATTATAACGTCAAATGTATGTGGTTGAATTATCTTTACTACCTAGAAATTTGTTGGCCATTGTAATATAATTTTTCATTTGTTGTTTACTTCACACCATTCCCCTTCTTTTGACAACTCAAAAAAGCATTAATAATATCAGTTGCACTTCAGATATCGATGTGTCATTTGAATTGACAAATTTCTTGTGTCGTTTTTTCTTATTTATATCTTTCATAAAGAATGCAAAATTTTGGATGTTTTGTGAAACTAATTTTCACTTACTTAAACGTAGACGTCTCTCTATCTCTCCCTCCAAAATCAGGATGTCATGTGTTTGTTTCTTAATTTAAGTTTGTATTTTTCCTCAAGAGTTCTGTTGTCGGAATAAGAAAATGGATTGTAAGAGCTATTTTGACACCTTTTCATTCAGATCAATTTATGAGTTATGAGACCATGAATCCAAAAGATTTCTTCAGTTTTTTTTTTCAGATCCAAAATTTTAGCACCATCTTTTTATATAGGAAATTGCATAAAAATGCTAAAGAAAAATGGGTTTAGACTTTATTTGTTTCAAGAGAAATA
Source organism: Codonopsis lanceolata (assembly GCA_013146195.2). NCBI lineage: Eukaryota > Viridiplantae > Streptophyta > Magnoliopsida > Asterales > Campanulaceae > Codonopsis > Codonopsis lanceolata. The sequence continues at coordinate 11,511 of JABEVN020002126.1, forward strand.
ATTTTGAAAATTGTTGTTTTTTAACTCATTTCATTAGTTTCGTATATAATTTCCCTGTTAGGACCCTTGTATAGATTAAGTTTTGATGATGCTAATTAGGTTATAATTATTATAAATCACTAGGATTATTTATTTCTAAGAGTTTTTGTCACAAGAATTGAATCTGCACATATAATCAGTTAACCATATTTGGAAGTTAATTGTTTGTTTTTTTTAACTTCAACACATCGAAGATCAATCATCTTCAAGATATATCATTCATGGTTATCAAGTCCAAAACATGCAAAGGTACAAAGAAACTTGTTGTGGATTTGATACATCAAACTTATGTTAATTGTTTCAAAGGAAATAAACAGTTATCATGTAAACAGCGAGGGAATGCAAACAATAATACTTGTGACATTTAACAAAGAAAAACACTATGGATAAATGATTGAATAATAAACCCATCAACATTTCGTGAAATATTGGTGATGTGTCCAGCCTTATCTCTCAAGGAGATAGTGACATCAAGTAGACTGCACGTTGTAATTTCTACATAGCGTACAAATACATATAAATAGAACAATTTACACTAATGCAAATACAATACGTGTCTATACAATATAAGATCAAGTTAAAAAGAAACAACAATTGATTACAACATCAAGTTCAAGAGACACAATGTCAATTGAATATTACATTTCACTGAAGAGCTAATTAAGCTAAGAGCATTGATACTCAACAAGAGATGTTACATTACTTAATAATTTCATCTAGGAGAGATCATACGAGGTACTTAAACAAACCTTTTTATTCAAATCAAGTTGGACTTAGGTAAGTGTTTTGTAACAGTTGTTCTTTTTTAAGCAATAACCTTCAAATATCTTCATCAAAAGCGTCCATCGACTTGTCACTCAAACGAAGCACAAACAACTAACATGAGTTTGTATAGATGATTGTTTCACCAACTAAGAGGGTCGTAAGGGATGGATGCAATAACCCGATAATTTTGGTTAAAAATATTACTTTGTATTAATTAATATTATTAATATTTTGGACATATTTAATTAATATTATAATTATCTTGGGTTAATTTAATTACTTTGGACTTATTTAGTAACTAATTGAATTGGGTTGGGTTAGGCTTGACCCACTTTTGACTAAGACTTTAATACTAATTCCCTTTTAATATTACTTAATAGATTTCGGTGCACTTAACTTTATGATTTCAGCTTAGGGTTAGAAAACCTAGTAGGGTTTTGTATAAATAGGGTTGAGAGGGGAGGAAAGAGAAAAGTTGAAAAAGAAAGAAAAAAGAGAGTGAAACGGCAGCCAACCGGTATATCAAGAAATAAGCAAGCAGGAGGGGGGCGGCAGCACAAGGAGGTATAACAATTCAGCTTTTCCTTCTTTGATTGACAATGGTTATGTATATTATAATACTACCCTAATATAATCAATTGTGCGTGTGTGTTCCGTATGTGTGCTTATGTGTGTGTTTGACCGTGATATACTATATATATATATATATATATATATATATATATATATATATATATATATATATATATATATATATATATTTTCCTTCTAATATTACTTGAATTGAATTAACTTTTCATCTGAAATTGATATTCTTTGACAATACCATTTTATTCTTTTCTTTTTTGTTCAATAAACCCAATTGATCAATGCTGAAAGCACCCTTTAGAAAACAAGTTTTCTTTCCTTCAAGTAGTACTAATAGATAAAGACCTCTGAAATTCTGATGGCATCAAGTTTAAAGTTTATAAGCCGTTGTCCCTAGTTAGAGCTAGTCATTTTGTTGGTTTATATATATGTTATATTTCTTTGATTGTGATGTGTTTTATGGCTTTCGGACACACTCAAAAAAAAAAAAAGTCAATAAATGTTTGGTAAATTCATTTCACTTGAATAAATAAGGTTTAAATCTCAATTTGGTCATTCTATTTTCGGTCAAAATTCATTGAGATCATTTTATTTTTTTCCTCAATTTAATCACTCTACTTTCACATAATTAGCACGTTCATCACTTCATCCATATATTTGGATGGAAAGTTTATTTTTTTTAGGAAAATCAAAAAATACCCTTACTAAATTTGGGGGTTTTGAGAGTCTCCTCCTCTCAAACATAATTTCTTTTTGTGTGACTTAAATTTGTCAACACACCTTTCATAGGTAAGGGGTATTATTGTCTTTCCAAAGATTTCCATCCAACTTAACTAACGGAAATGACTCTAACGACCTTATCAACTTTCGAAGCCAAATAGAGTGATTAAATTGAAGAAAAAAAACCAAGTGAGCTTAATGAATTTTGGCAGAAAGTAAGGTGATCAAATTTGAGATTTAAACCAATAAATAAAGGCAAGTTATAGTAATTAAATTATACTCACTCCATAGTCAGTTCCATGCAAAGATTCCACTATTTTATTTTAGATATTTACCTAAATCGTCGATTTTCAAAAATTAAGCATACAATCTCTTTAATTTTTCAACTTTACCCTCGACATGTGTTTTAAACATATTGACTATACTCAAATAATTTTATAATTATGATTAACTCTAATGATACTTATATATATATTTTCATAATTGTAATTTTTAAGCATAAACTATTTAGGTAGAACTGAGGAACTTTAATTTTAACTAGATTTTGTGCCCGTGTCATTGGCACGGTGTCAGTATGAACGTGATTAATGTATAAAGCGAGCATGATACGAATAAATTAATATATGTTTGAGATTTGGTAAGGGTCAGATCATTATACACAATATGCTTGAAATTTTGTAAGGGTCGGATCAATGTACACTATACAAAGAAAACATGATATCCCAACATTTAAAGAATTAACACATTTTATTGGTTGTAAAATTTGTAACTTATCCAAAAAGAGTATAATTAAACATTCAAAATCATTATCTCTCTCTCTCTCTCTCTCTCTCTCTCTCACACACACACACACACACACACACATTCACATACACCAACCCAACACTTAATTGAAATAAACTTAAAAATGAAAATCTAAGCAAACAAAAACCATAAAATAAGTTGAATGAGACATAGTGAATTAACAAAAAGACTATTCAAAATCACAAAGATTTCACACCAATAAGGAAAACTTAGCACAAATTCTTTTTAAAGAAAGAAATTAAAATATAAATATATAAAATTACAAAAACTAATTACAAAACTTACGAACAATTTTTTTTAAATCTAGGTCGGACAAAAAGTAAATTGAGATTCAATTGATTTCAATAACAATCAATTAATAAACTACAAACTAAATATTTGTAAAACATTAAATCTACACCTGAAAAAATAAAAAAAATAAAATTCATGCTTTATAAAAATTAAATTGACTTAAGTAATTACGATAAAAATTAAATTTAGTTACAACACGTAAATTTAGTTCTAGCCGTAAATAATTTACAACAGTAAGATTGAGTAAAAAACTAAATCATAGCCAGTACTTATCCCAAAAAAATCATATCTTATCCAAACGTTTAATAGAGAGGTTAATTAACAATTTTATTTCATCACCGAATATATGGTTCTGATTCCTTACATTCAGGTGGCGTTTTGTGGATTTATTTTTCTTAATTATCTATTTTCTCATTTATTGATTTTACTCTTTTTTATTTCTCTTATTAACATTTTAATATGGGCTCATGCTTAGCATTTTGTGTATATAATCCAATAAAATATTACTTGAAATGTCTTGTTTGAAATAATGTCCAATAATTTTTTTTAAAAATACATTGTTACAAATCCTAGTAAAACAGTAAATGTCAGTAAAACAATAAAAAATGAGTTAGGCAGAAGTTAAAAATAATTGAGTGGGAGAGAGAGAGAGAGAGAGTTAAATTTAGTTACATCCATAAATTGAGTTAGGTAAAGGTAGGGCACATGTGAGGGTATTAGAGAATTACAGCCGTAATATATATATATATATATATATATATATATTTGGTGAAGTTTGAAGTTGGTGGTTTTTCTCTTATTTATCTTTTTCTTCAGAGAAATTAGTTTTAGAAATAGACATCTATGAATTGGTGAAAAGGTTAATGATATAGTAACATCATTTGAATTAAACTGAAAACGTCAACTCCGTCAAGTAGTATCTCCTTGAGTTTCTTGACCCCCCCTTGAGTTTCAGAATTTGTCATTTTACCACCTTAAAAGCTCAAAAATTGACTTATCATCGCTAAATACAACAATTTTATTGATTTTGACCACCTTTATTTAAGAAACAATTGTACTATGTCATAAATTTGACACCTATTTGAGCCAAATCAAAATATTACCATGTAGGAGTAATTCTCTACCTTTCAAATACAATCATGGCTTGGGCATACAAGAGCATGTACAATGGGGTACCACATTCACTCCCCTAAACTACCTATTAATTTAAAAATAAATAAATAAATACCTTGAGCTACCATAAGCTACAAAAAAAAAAAAAAATCTTTCAATTGTGGCACAAACTCCAATAACTTTATATCTTTAAATAAGTTTGTTTATGTGTAAAATATTAAGTTAATGTCCAAATAAAACAAACGAACTCTCTATTTATAAATAAAAATATGTACTTTTTTCAAAAATATTTTTAAAAAAATTAAAAAATAAATAAATAAATAAATAAATAAATAAATATATATATATATATATATATATATATATATATATATATATATATATATTTATATGTTTTGACCAAAAAGCTTGTCAAGCTCCCCATTGCTTCAGCATGCTACCCAAAAGTAAAAATCTTATTTAAGCAACACAAGGCTGCCATGATGCTCCCCCAATATTGCCATTTAATACGATGTTTTATTGTTCATGCTCTAATAGTGTCATTTTATTATTAATAGATTATTAAAAGTATTATTTTGATAAAAAATGACTTTCAAATGGATATTATTTGTCTGAAACGGAGGAAGTATATTTTATGGATTATTATAGACACCACAATAATCAACAATTGTTTGTAAAATTTATTTCACCTGAATAGATAAAGGCATGTTATGCAATAGAACAAGGTAATTAAGCTGAATAATTATTTTTCAGCATAACGCTTCCATTGAGTTTAGAATCGGTGGTTTTGTCTTATTTATCTTTTCTTTCAAAAGAATTTTATTTTTCCGAAATAACATTTATAAATAGATACAAAGGGTACCGTATCATGACGCCATTCGAATTGAAGAATATCTTGTGTAGTTATTCCTATTTCGTAATTCTAATAAAGTCAGTTAAAATTTGCATGTTTTGTGAATTGATTTTCACTTGTTTATATGCACGTTGAATAATATCTCCATTCGTTTTAATTACAATCTTTATCTTAATTTTTTTTAAATTTTGGTTGATCACGTGCTATGATTTTGATATATCCGGCCCAAACCGGGTCACGAGCGAGTCACGAGTTAACATCACGTGCCGATCACGAGCACAATGCCTATCGGGCCCAGAGCCCAGCGAGCAAAATGATAGAGCCAGCGAACACCGAGCAGCATAACCCTCACTCAAACCTGGGCGGGCAAAGGCCCTGCCTGCCTGACCAGGGGCCATGACCGGGAATTATAGATGCTTAGCAAAGGAATCAGACTTACTTTACCCAAACCTGGTCGAGCACCGGCCTTGCCTGCCCGACCAGGGGCCGATCTTCAGACCTACAACGAGGTCAGAGATCAATACAAACAGAATAATCGGGCAGAGCCTTGCTCGCTCGAGCACACACCAAGCAGGTGACGCTGATAGCTTGCTTTCCAAGGCAAGTCAAAGGTTTCCATGTTTAGGCGGAATTCTTGCCTTATCAACTCCTATAACTACGCGGTCAACCGCCCGTTTCGCCTAGAATCAAGGGATTTCCTCCTTGATTATCTCGGCAGTTATGGAAATTGAATCCTAGACGGATTCAATCACCTTGAGGGCCTATAAATACCACTCCCTAATCGTCAACAAGGTACACATACTTTCTTGAGCCTCGTTACTCTGTCAATTTACTTTTTGACAATCACTCAATACTTACTCTCACGCCGGAGGGGTTTCGCGAGGCCTTGCCTTGCACTTCAACTCAGGTGTTCTTGTGATCTTAACAGGCTCAGGGAGGACGATTACAAGCCCAGATATCCTACCCATCTCAAGGACGGCCCAAGCTGTGCATTTTGCCACATCAGTTTGGTTCCATTGCCGGGAAAGAAGTTTCATCACTTTCTTCTAATTTTTTCCGGTAAAAACTCTTAATTTCTCTCTATTGCAATGGCTGGGAAAGGTAGTAAACACCATGCCACCGCAAGCAATCAACAGGCTGGCAGCCACCAAGTTGGAAACAACCCCCCACCAAGAGCCCCACACGGGATGCAAACCCGAAACCAGAAGGTGGTTGCAGGGCAGGCAATCCAAGGCAATGAAGTGCCATTTGTGGAAGGCCAAGTCACCCAGCATGCTAGCCAAAGTCGCGCAAGCCAACGTGACGCCAGATTGGTTATCAATGAAAGGCGTGATGCCCGCTCACAAGATCTCAGGATGCAGCTCAATCGCCAGCGGGAGAACAGTCAGGGTAGCCATGTTAATTTGCCCGGACAAAATCTCGATCAACAAGCGGCTGCTCTGCAAGTTCAGGCAGAGTATTATAGTAAAATGTGTGCTCTCAATCAGCAACTGCTCGCCTTGGGCCATGCCCCGGTGCCAGTTGCCGATATGGCAATGACTGCACTTAGCAATCCGACACTTTGAGAGATGGCCGCCTCCCAATGCCGCCAAGCGCACGCATGCTCCATCGTTCATATACCATCTGAAAGGGTGGAGGCGATAAAAGCGGTGACGATCGGTGGCAGTCAACATCATTCCCACCGGCGCCATGAGCACTATGCCCGAGGGGAGAGTCATGGTCGCCGTAGAGGCGGAGTGCTTGAGAGGCGGCGGCCAAAATACAAAACCCGCGTCACACAGGAGGTCGGGTCTTCATGCGCGCCCACCTTCTGCCCGCATGTGCGCGGTGATCACTCGGACCCTGCTCATTCCTCAAGATTGACAGAGGATGTGGAGAAGCGGCTGTCCGAGAAGATGGAGGCCATGAAAAGGGACATGGCAAAACAAATGGCAAGCCTAGCCGTGGCCAAGCCTAGCCGTGGCCATGGCGCCAAGCGTGGAGGCGGCCACTTTCACTCCAGAGATCGAGAATGCGCCACCCGCGCAAGGGGTTATCTTCCCACAGTTCGACAAATATTTCGGGAAGACGCGGGCAAGCGATTGGCTTCGATCATTCGAAGCACAAATTCGGATGGTTACAGATATCGAAGCCCTGAAAATGCGGGCGTTCGAGGGAGCCCTCCAGGGAAAGGCGCAAGCCTGGTTGGGCAGAGTTCCCAGGGGATCCATTGGGAGTTGGTCGGTGCTCCGGGAGAAATTCTTGGAAGAATTTGGCAATGCAGGCCCAACCCCAAAGAACCGCTTCGACCTTGCTAAGATCAAGCAGGGGGATAATGAATCGTACAGCAGTTACCTGAAAAGATTCGAGGAAATGCTCGAGCAGTGACCGCGACCCGGTGACCGGAGATCACCTTTTGCTATCTCAATAACATGAGGGCAGGGGCCACCGAAAACTATGCGGCAATGAACCCGGGGCTTCAAGGCGGAGCGCTGCATAGCTCTCATCTCTTTTGCTCGACCGAGAGCGTCAAGGCAGATAAAGCCAAAAACAAGGACAAGGCTCCTGGCAGCTCGGCCTCGCCAGCTGACCAGAGCCCGGAGGGCCACCGCCGCTCGAGCAAAGATAGGAGAAAATCATCCACTCCCGGGCAAAGGCTGTTTAGAGAATCTCAGTTTACCCCGTTAAACATTACGCGGGAAGAGATCATGCTCGGGTGGGAGATGCTCGCCTATCCTATCCTCTTGACCCAGAGCTCGATTATACAGGGACAACCGCAAATCTGTGAATACCACCATGGCAGCCCACACCACCGAGGTGTAAGGTGTTGAAGAGGAAATCAAAGGCGATCAATGCAGGCAAGTTAGACCGCTTCAAAAAAGACCAGGGCGAAGGAAACAATGCCAACAATAATCAAGGGAGACCCCCAAGAGGAAGAGGTGGCCAGACCCCTCAGATTCGGGGAGTAATCAACATGATTCAGGAGGAGCTCCCGTCCAACACACAGCTCGGGAAACATATATATTCCTTGTCTAGGGCGATCAACGCCCAAAGAATCACAGGCATGGGAGCAGAGCATATGTTTTTTCTCGCGGTGGCAAGCACTCCGTTGGCGTCCGAGCAACCTCTGGTCATTTCTGTCTCCGTCAACAGCTGGCGGGTTCACGAGTCTTGTTAGATACGAGGGAGCATGCGGGGACATCATGTAACTACTCACACTTGAGAGGTTGGGTTTCAGGACGCCATGCTCAAGCCATACCTGAGAAAGCTTGAAGGGTTTACTAATCACTAGGTGAGCGTAAAAGGCACGATCGAGCTGGAGGTGTTTATGGGTGATGGGGCCCAAACACGGATTGAGATGATCACCTTTTTAGTGATCGACCTAAAATCGGCATACAACTGCATTTTAGGCGCCTCGGCGAATGACCAAATTCGGATGGTCACCTCCATTCCCACCAGAGAAAGCCAAGTTTTATACAACGGGGTGGGTATCTCAACAGCAAACCAGGGCAATGGGAGTATGTCAAACTTTCGGAGGAAACAGCGGTGTGGACATTCCCGATCGAGGCAGTCGATCCCTAAACCGGTCGCGGACTTTCCGTCGGCTACTTGATAGCGATAGCTTCCGCGAACCTACCCCGCATCAACTTCCATCAACATCGTCGAGCTTGGGGAAAATCATGAAGCGGCCGAGCCCATGGAGATAGAGCTTCTCGAGCAAGCTCCAGTTGAAACTTCCAAGCAAGTTCTAGTTGAAACTTCTGAGCAAACTCCGGCCCCAGGACCTTCTAGGCGCAAGGAGAAGCGCCCCAAGTCACAGGACATTGAGCTTGACACTTTGCAGGTCCGGGACGAGCACGATAGTCCCAACCGGAGGCGATCTGGAAGAAGTCATCATCAATCCGGCATATCAGAGCAAAAATTAAAATCGGGGAGGTCAGCCGTACCTCCACGGCTCGGACGGATTGATTGGCGTTGAAGAACGAACTGGATATGTTCGCATGGACGGTTGAAGACATGAGGGCATCGGTGAAAACATTGCCCGCTTGCGACCTTAAATGTCGACCCTACCCCAGGCATCAAGCGACGACGCAGTACTCGCTTGAGAATGAATGAGGCGATCAAAGCGAGAGGTCGAAACTCCTAAAGCGGAACATTATTGAGGAGATTCGGTACCAGGGCTAGCTAATGTGGTGATGGTAAAAAGGCAAATGACAAATGGCGAATGTGCGTGGACTTCGCGGCCTAAACAAGCTTGCCCAGAGAGATGTATCCATTTGCCCCGCATCGATATGCTTGTCGATTCTATAGCCGGGTTCGAGATGCTCGGTTCTGGGGCGTGCTCGGGATACCACCAGGTCAAAATGAGCAGCGAGGATAAAGCAAAGCGAACTTTCAGAGGCGGTGGCGGCCTGTGCTTAAATGATGCCGCCGGGCTCAAAATCGAGGAGCCACTTACCGGCGCATGGTCAATAAGATGTTCGGCTCTCAAATAAGCGGCAGAAATATGGAGGCTTACATAGATGACATGGTCATCAAACCAAGGGCAGCGACCATACTCTTGACTTGGAGAGATATTTGCCAACCTGCGCTTATGAAGCACAACATGAAGCGAACAGAGTAAATGCGCTTTTGGGGGTCGGCGAGGAAGTTCACGGGATTCATGGTCAACCGGAGCGGCATAGAGGCCAACTTCGGAGAAGATCTGAAGCCCTACTCCGACATGGAGCGTACCTCTATTGCATCAAGCACATCCGGTGGTTAAGCGCGAGAATCATTGCCCTAGGCGCTTCATTTCTTGGTCGAAAAGTGCCTTCCTTCTTCAGGTTCTGCAGCAGCAAGGGTTTGAGTGTATCTGAGGCGCCAAGAGGCCCTCGAGCGGCTCGGGGAATATCTTGGCAAAACCACCTCTCTCAGCCAGGGCCGGTGAGCCTTTATTTGTATCTAGCGACCCACGGACTGGGCCAGGTGGCCTTTAGTTGAGGGAGGAACTAGATATCCAAAAACATTGTACTATGTATCTAAGGCCCTCAGTCTGTTGAGGGTCGTTATTTTAATGTTGAAAAATTAGCCTACTCGATTGTCATAGCCGCCTGAAAATTAAGGGCTTATTTTTTCTTACAATCATAGTATACACGGAGGATGCACCACTAACGAAAGTCTGCACAAACCTGATACATCAGGCCAGTTGCTCAATCGGTCGATCGAGCTCACCGAGAGTTCCACATAGACTACGCCCGAGGCGAGCAATCAAAGCATGGCGTTGGCCGACTTCTTGGTTGAAACAAGCTTCACCCAGCACGAGGATCCTGAGACCAAGCACTTGTAGAGGCCGAGCAAAAACAATTACCACAACCCCAGACCAACCTCTTGTTGGGATCTTTTTTTTTTGTAGATGGGCGTGAGCAAAGTCGAGAGGGGCCGGGGCATCCTTCTCGTAGCTCAGGTAAATTGAAATTTGAGCTAGCTCCGGGTTCAAATTCCACTCGACAACAATGTTGCCGAATATGAGGCAATGATTGCGGAGCTCGAGCTGCGGCGGATATGGGTGTGAGGCGGTCTGGTGTACTCGGATTCACGGCTAGTCGTGAATCAAGTCCAGAGAATATATGGTACATCACCCTACCCTGGTTAAGTACTGCGAGCTAGTCAAGGAAATCTTGAAAACTTTCAAGTTTTGGGAAATGATCAGGATTGACCGAGCAGATAATATGCGAGCAGATTACTTATCCAAGATCGTGAAGAAAATCTGGCTTTGCTAAATCCTTGATGATGATCGAGCACATGGAAACCCCTGCCATTGATAGACCCGT